>JAVQKI010268586.1:0-11079 GCA_036025975.1 Nematalosa erebi
ATATAACACATAGATCATGTTATATCATGTGTGTCCTATCCAGACTGCACTGTCATTCACTGACAGTTTAGTACTTTGCATTTTGTCCTGGTGTGTGTGTGTGTGTGTGTGTGTGTGTGTGTGTGTGTGTGTGTGTGTGTGCACGTGAGTGTGTGCGCATGCAGATCCACAGATGCTCCTACACAGATAAATAGATGAATCCAGAGATAAAGATACAGACAAAAAAACATTATTTAAAGCTGACACTATGCAAATCATGGCTTTCGGTTGTACAGTGCTTAGAGAAATGCATCCATTCCTCTAAAGTGATATGATCACCCTCCACACGAGCAGTGCCAGATCAGAGCTCTCTCTCTCCGGAGATCACACGACTCCGTGGCTATGGAGAAGTCTTTGCACAGTCGCTCTGAAGGCAATGCCTATTTATACTGCAGAGTGAGTGTCAGGGCCGCACTTGAGAAGCCAAGTCTCCCTCCCTCCCTCCCTCTGATGCACAGTAAACAAGGCAAGCTTGGGCGCTGCACACTAACACCAGAACACTGACAAATTTCATCCCTGTGCAACTGTGATCAGCTCATAGCATGGATGTTCATGACATTACAACACACACTCTAAATCCTTGGCCCTGTTGAATATGCATTATGTTTCGTAAACAATTTCCATGGCAGAAGCAGGGTTGTCTCAAGAGGTGGGCTGACGCAGTACTGTAGGCCACCTCAGTATGACTCCGGAGGACTTGCGCTCTAATGACGATGGTGCAGATAAGGATCAGAGCGCGTGCGGGAGATTGGGGGAGTGGCTGTTGCCGACTGGCAGAGAGGAAGCACAGGGACCCAATCAAAGCGCTCCGTTTGCAAAGAGCGGCAATGCTCCCTCTCCTGACGCAAAGGGCTTGTCATCAGATCCCCCAATCCAAAAAAAAAAAAAAACACACTGTCTCCTGGCTTTCATGATTGCTTGATAAAGTTGACTTCAAAGTTCCAAATCTGCAGTGCAGTTGGCGGAGTGTGAGAGAAAAGGCAGGTCGGTTTGGGGATAGAGGGAGTGGTGGAGAGAGAAAGACGAGGGAGAGAGAGAGAAAAAAAGACAGAGAGCGGGAGCAGAGAGCACAGCCCTTTGATCTTTGGCTAAAGAAAAAAAAAAGAACAAAAGAATAAATGACAAAGGGAGCAAGAGAGGAAAAAAGCCAGGGGTTGGGGAGAAGGAGAGAGAGAGAGAGAGAGAGAGAGAGAGAGAGAGAGAGAGAGAGAGAGACAGACATCGATAGATACAGAGAGAAGGGAAAAATATATTTCCAAACAGGCAGTCTCAATTCACCAATGGGAGCTGGGGGTAAAATAAGACCAGACAAGCCCTGGATGTTTTCAGAGACTGTGGGCTGGTTAGGGAGTTCTTCCAGCTGAAGCAATTAGCATCGAACCCCTTTCCAAGAAGGAGACCCAGGAAAAGCCTCCGCGGCCTCCCTAATGCTGTTAGGGTAAAGCAATAAGCATGGGTGATCCACTCACGCCAAATTACACCGGCCGTTTAATTGCCATGTCAGGGGGAGTCATTTATCAGTCCACAGACCTACCTCTGGCTGGCAGCAACCAATTGTTTACTTCCGCAGAGACTGCCCTGCTTTGTAAGTCTGTGCACATCAATAGTAAGTACCCCATGGAGAAGCAATGGCAGCTTTGTGCATCAGGTACTGTAACAAGATGCTGTTTACTGGAGCCTTATTGATTGTGTTCATGACACATCACCAAACCTAAGAGAAGCTGACATGTTCACTTGTCACCATTTTAAAATACACAGAGACAATCTACTAAGCCTCTGAAGTGAAACTCTGGTGCTCGCTCACCTTGGAAGAGCGCTGCATTCTGGATAATCAGGAGCTTGAGTTGGGCGCTGGCGGCTTGCAGGCTGGACTCCATGTTCTGCTTGGCCGTGGCCAGGTATCGCTCCTCCATCTTGCGTGTGCAGCAGGTCAGGCCTTTGGTCTGGCACACCTGAAGATCCGCACCTAGGTAAGTGGTTAACAAGGAAGGAAGGGGAAAACTCAATCAAAGACTGTTCCTCTATTCTCTGTCTAATGAGGTGGGAAAACACATTTGTGTGGGGGAAAAAAAGGTGGAAAATAGGCAATTGCTTACGTGACCAGCTCATGAAATCATTTCTGCCATGGAAGGGAATAGTGGTTTTAGCCTCCAAAACAAAACAAAACAAAAAAACATAGCCTGTGACTTAATTGAAAACTCTTTAATTTGTCCACACTTATTTCTTAGTAATGTTTCAAATTTCTAGTCCAATTACCCAGAAAACAAACAAAGCACTCTATTCTGGGGGAAAAGGCTCCAAACCTAGATTACATCCAAACAGCCTCCTTCAACACTGTGGCATGAAACCACATTCACCACTAATCTCACACAGAGACGCCCTGATAGAATTTGTCTTACTGGTAGAACTTTTAAAAAGCTTTTGAGGACAGGAAGGAAAAACACAACAAAAAATTTCTCTGAAAAATCACAAAAGTAGTGAAATGAGGCAAGGGCAAGCAATTTACTGGCATCTTCCATTTCCTAATATAAAGTTTTAAAGGTTATTTGTCAAAAGGGCATAATTAAATTTCTTTGATTCTTTTTTTTTTTTTTTTGAAGAGGACACAGCTGGGAATGACTCTGTGCCATGTCTCAAAAGCAGTGTAAATACGTATGACCCTGGATTAATGATTGAAATTGAATTTGTTTCAACAAATGTTGAAGCCCTGGCCTGCAGCCCTGTCCAAAACTTCATTCTCCCAAAGCCTCAAGGATATTGTGACTACAGGTGCCTACCATGTCCATTAGTAAAACAGTAAGCCTCTATTAACTGCAAAGCCAAGGCCATTTCAATGTATGAGTGGGGGAAAAAATGATTTATTTATTTATTTATTTATTTATTTGTGGGTCTCATTTCAGAATAATTTGACATTGACAGGTGAGTCACTCAGCCTGACAACTGAAAGCTCTCCATAATTCTCACTGATTCCCTTCACATCTCAGACTCCACAACAACAACAACAGCGGGCAAATGAGGCCCAAGCACAACAGCACCTTCCTCAGCCAAGCAGCCATATTTAGCATCTTGACACTCCTTGCACAGAGACAAAGTGATGACTAAAGTACTGTGCAAGCCTACCATGTCTCAAATGGAAGGGGAATTAAATCTTTGGAGACTGCTTGCATCTCTTTCTCACAAACGGATCTGTTTAAATGTGGGGCAGGAGGTAGCAGTCTTGTCTAAATGATTTAGCAGAGGTTGTCTAAATGACACGAGTTCACTGATAGCGCTGTAAACAAACATCAGTAAATTCCCCAGAGCTCTGCTCTCCACAGATGCAGGGAGAGGTGGAGAAAAGGTAGGTGTGGGAAGGAGAGGAGAGGAATGAAAAGAGGAGGAGGAGGACAAAAAAGCAGCAGATGAGAGCGAAGAAATTCATTGCCAAATGCATAGACAGGAAAATGTGATGAAGGCCATTTTGCAAAACTTGAGAGGACCTGGATAGAAATGAACTTGAAAGTCTGTCTTCCAGGCGAGTAACCTCGGGCAGTCAAATGAAAACAGAATTACCAACCGTTATGGCAAGAGGGGGGCAGTGATTGAACAGCCAGACGAGGCAAAAGGGGGAAAACAGCAGGAGAAATTGTCAAGTTTTTTTTTTTTCAACGTGACTGGCTTCATGTGTGGAAACCTTGTATTGATACCTTGAGGCTATCAAAGAGTTTGAGCAAAAGCACCGAAGTTGTTTCCAAAATACAGTTTCAAAGATAGCCTGCAGATTTCCAACCAGCCAGAGACGTTGGATATCACAAAATGCCTCAAGTTTTCACAGGTGCAATTGTGGAACTGCCTATCGGAAAAATGTTAAAAACGAGACACAACACATAGTGATAAATAACAAGACTGCCACAGAACGCTTTATGTAATATCTGAAGAAAATAAATCAACTCCTCTTACTCCTGTAAATACTTGTAAACAGGTCTGTCCTTGGTTGGTAAATAATTTATGAATTTCAATTTTTTGCTTATGTATACTATTTCATTTCACAAAATGCTTAAAGGGAGGGTAGAAGACCTTTTTCTGGAGCATTTTTTACCATATTGCTTGAAATCCTCCCATACCCCCACTGCAACAAATAAATTAAAGGTTTTGTCACCAAAATGAACCATTTTTGTCACCTCTAGAACACACAATACTGGAAAAACACCATCCAATCATTTTGAACGGGTCAGTCAAAATGATTGGATCTTTATGCATCCATAAAATTGCCATCTGCCCCTCTCTCCCCCTCTGCACATACCCCTCTTTGTGAACAAATTGCTTTGCGGGGAAGCCTGAAGAAAGGGGTTGGGACTTTTGAATTGTTTATTTTCAAAATGCAGCTTGCTCGAACCATTTTTCCATGGATCTCCTACCCTACCTTTAACTCTTGTAGAAAAACATTTCATAAAGCCGCACTCCACCTCATTCTCTGAGAAGGTCACAAGCTTGTATGCACTACTTCACTACAACAAGAATGATAGCATCAAGTGTTCATTGGCTCATTAAGGCATGTCAATATCTGCAGTGTCTGCTTTGCCTTGACTAGATTTCAAATAAATATTTTTTGAGGACATTTTCTTCGAAACCTTCTGAAACCCACATCATAAACAATAGCCTATCTTCTTGTACCTGGCAAAACGAAATGCTCCTTGTCACTGTCGGTCTATTAAATATTATGGCTGCAATCTGTTCCAAAACAGAATCTTGATATAACTACAGTAGTTAACCACAGAGTGTAAAACAGTTTCATTCACATCACTCCTCTGAGCTTGCTCAGACCTCAGTCATAAAAATGGTGGCTGGTTTTGCAAGGGAAATGACACAGAATGTGAGGTGAAGTAAAGTGTGATGAAAAACAGACATCCTTTCCAGACCTGCACAGTAACACAAACTGGGTGAGAGAGAAAAAGAGAGAGTGACAGAGAGAGAGAGAGAGAGAGAGAGAGAGAGAGAGAGAGAGAGAGAGTGACAGAGAGAAAGAGAGTGACTGCAATGTCAGTCATACAGAAGCTTCTTTATATGGCCACTGACAGGCTTAATATCCTAAATCAATACCTGCAAAAAGGGCTGTCGACAGATAGCATCAAGCTAATTTCAGACCTTTGCGAGGGGAAATTATTAAGCCGTCAATGGCCCGCTGAGCGATGAGAAGCAGGTAGGAAACAGGCATGGGGGAGGGGAGGGGGGAAAGCAGTCGAAGGAGGTTTTGGTAATTATCTTCAGCAAAACAGACAATTTCATATGCCGCTCTGCAGCACACCGATGATAAATGCATTTCATTAGAGAAGTTCAGAGTAGCGAGGCAAAGCAGCGAGGCTCTCGACAGCAAGATTATTTCCCCACACAATTCAGAATCAACATCGAGATCCGAGTAAAAAAAAAAAAAAAAAAAAAAAAAAAGATGCGCCTCCAAATAAAGCCTGCCTTGGGAGCGATGCATGCTGGGTGATGGAAGCCTGTGTGTGTTCTGCGCCCCCAGGGTGTGTGTCTGTGTGTGTCTGTGTGTGTCTGTGGGGGTGGGGGGTGCTAAAACATGTGGGCCACACCACCCAGGCATCCACCTCAAGCAGTCCTACTCTTCCTTCCTCACTTACCCAATCCTCTATCTGACTCCTATAGTAGACCACAGTTCCAATCTGTGCTCAACACTCCTTCCTGTTCATTACTCTCTCCCTGTCTGATGCTCAGCACTATGCCCTGCTTCATGGCAATATGTTCACAGCCGTCTCCCCCTCCCCGGGTGTAGACCCGGCCCGCCGTGGGCCGATCGGCTTGGTGCCTGTCCTCAAATCAGAGGAGTGAAAAAGCGCCACTGGTGTCAAACTGGAGCATATTAGCGGCTCAGCTGGCAGACGATGTTCCTCTCACTTTTAATCAGCTCCCAACCAAAACAAAACCATCAGCGTCAGCCTGAGTTCTGCTCCCAGTTTGGCGCTCCTTCTCACACACACTCTCTCTCTCGACTCTTCCCCCCTCTGGTCTTTTTCCTTTCATCCCCTCCTCTCGTTTGCCTCAGTGTGTCCCCTGCCATCTCTTTTGCACTCTCCCTTTCCCTGCTTGCCTCCCAGCCTCCTCACATATTTCACAGCAGCAGCAGCAGCAGTGTGCTCCTCCAACTGTACCTACATTTCTCTCAACCCCCCCCCCCCCACCACCACCACCACCCCACCACCACTGTCACAGTCCCTTCCAGCTCGTCCCCTCTTCTCTACACCCAGCGGGGGTCGGTTCCCTCCTTCGGGTCCGGGCCCAGTGACTCGCTGCCGTCAGTGGAGAGCTGAACATGACAGCTCTGGTGAAGCCGTGGAGCGAGCTACAGTATGTACACACGCCAGCCCCCCAACTCATCCCTAACAAGCCCAGAGACACTCAAGAGAACAAGCTGCATGCATAAATACCAGCATCTCCGCACCAATTAGAAAGCTACCAGCATGCAAGTTTAATGCAAGCGCTAGACAAGGAAGAAAAAAAAAAAAAGAAAGAAACTAAGAGACTCTTCTAGGTTAAGTTATAGAGAATGTTAAAAGGCCTTCATTAGAGACATAAATTATAGAATAATGTGACAGTGGAGTTGAGGGGAAAACTTGACAGTCCTCTCCAAGGATCTAGCAGCATGGAGATTCAGTGAAATGATACCATGCATAAATAAATGAGCGTGATTAAACCAAGACAATTTCAGAGGGCAATCATGGGAACAATGTAATTAGGACTTGGGGGCTCAGAGTATAAGTGGCTCATGACTTTCCCTTTTTTCCCCTCTTTTTCTGTCAGCCCCCTTTCCTCGGGCTCCATTAGTGCTTTTATTCTTTGCTAAAGCTGAAAAAGTTAAAAAAAAAAAAAAAAAAAGACGACTACCTTTCATCTATTTTGTGCACACCACATAGCATATAATAATTCTCTGGAATATACTTAACCTTGCACACAGGAACAGTCCAATAATCTCCCAAACCATTGGGGATTAGACCCCACTATTGACTCAATCATCTGGATATACTGCAATTATAGCGTTGATGAGATGAGTCTGTGCCGCCATACAAGCCGTAGACAGGACCAACGAAGGGCAGATAATGACCTTTATTCCAAAGACATGAGTGCAACCAGCCCTGTTGACCTCTCTTGTCAGAAGCACTGAAAGAACAACCACCATCCATTTAGGCCGCACATAAAGGCTGTTCTTATACAGAAGGTCAGAGCTGCTCTATGCATATGTTATGATCAATGCCCTCAGTGGAAGAACACCACCGGCAGCCTGGCTCCTGCTGTCTCTTCAGCACTGACTCAATGGGGCCGCGGGCGACTGCAGCCTGGGCAGGACTGGGCAGGACCTGACCGTGCACCCTGTGCCCGCCCTGTGCCCATTCCCGGGACACTGCGTCGCCAGCTGCTTCTGACCCCCTGCACCCATCTCCACTAATTACTCGGGGCCTCGCTAGCCTGCGAGCTTAGCGGGAGAGTCAGTCATTATTAGCCGTGGCTCCGTTTCGTCTACTCTTCAGCTCCCCGACACTAACCAATAAGCCCATCCTCTCTCTCTCTCTATCTCTCTTTTTTTTCTCTCTCTCTCTCCTTTCTCCCTCCCTCCCTCAGTAGGACAGAGGGAGATGCTCTCAACCCATCTGTGGTGGTTTGTATGCAGGTCAGTGTGGCCAAGAGGGAGCCGGCGCAAAAGGAGCTCTGCGACAGAATAACAAGCAAGTTGTCCATTATGCGTTGACATCTCGCTCTTATTAATGCCTGATCAGGGCAGGCAGGGCCCTGGCGCTCTGCGTCTGCAGTCATTTTAAAACACAGGCGGAGCGCAGCGGAGCATAGCGGTGGTGGGGGAGTGCCCACTGAGTCCTGCACGCCCTCACACCGACATGCGGCATGATTAAAATTCTGAAGAATATACTGAAAACTATGCTACTGTGGGAGTCCAGGAGCCCTGTTGCGCCAGGACATGTAGTGAGGTGTTTACTTGCAATAAGCCCTCTGGCATGTTTGCTCACCTCAAGTGACCCTATACTCCAAGCACATATAAAGCCAGTGATGTGCGATGTTGACCTGTTTCAAATGAACCTCAGTCATATATGCTACTTACTATACTAATGTAGCACTATAATGCAACACTAAATTCAGAGCATTAAGTTAGAGCTGGAGAAACCACCAGTGGGGTGAATTATTTATCAAGTGCAAATGCACTTGTTAAGTACACAGGTAGCCAACAACTGACAACAGACAATGGCAGACTGCATAAATTTACTTGTAAAATCAAATCCCAACAAAAAAGAGAGGAGGAAAAAAAACAGAAAGAAAAAAAAAAAACAATCAAGCGTTATCATTAATCTGTGGAGACAAAATACTTGCAATGCAATAAATCTTAACCGCAGCTTCAGGTCTCTGTGGAGAGGCAATGACAGATCTGCCACTGAGTCCAGAAATGCTCCTATTTCCAATTAACATTAAGGCTGTCCACACTCATTTGCAACTCCAAGACCACATAGCCTACGTGCTCTGGGTATGGATGGTGGTGGAGCACGATGTGAGACTACACCAACATCTGAGAAATGGCCTTAGCTCAAGAATACAATCTTATGGGTTCTTGCCTCTATTCATGTCTCGCCATTTGTAAATGGTAAAGCATAACCAATGTCCTTTTTTCCATACAGCCTGATGGAATATACACAAAGAACTGAGCGGCATTTAAGAGTTGTTTTAACACTCCTGTAACTGCTGGCAGACACATGAATTGCTAATACATGGTGAGTGAAAACAATTAACCTGAAACACTCCCTGGTCTGACATGACACTAAAACATCCAATTAACACTTCAGGCCAGCGGTGCTTGGACGACAAGAGAAGGACCAATTTACATAATGATTCAAAAAGGAAGCAAAAGGCTCTGGCACAGTGTTACGAAATTGCTGGACCAAATGTTGGTGTCCTCTGAAGCTAAGGTTGGGAAATCAAGACCTTTGTCAGACTGAGGGGTGCTTTCTCCCAAAATGATCCACTCAGACGACCATGGGGGGGGGTTATGCTTGTACTCTTTATCTGAATGCATTGAGGCCACTCATAGGGAACAATTATCATCAAGCCCTCTTTTGAATTCTAGTGGTTGCATCCAAAAAAGAGAAAAAAGGTAGGAATGAGAGGAATAAAATCTACACTGAGGGGCACATAACCTATAGAAAACACTTGATGCTCTCTTTTTGGATAATAAAGCAAAATCTAAGTTACTGTGAATAGCTGTGTAGAATAATTATGAAAAAGTTGTTGTGTGCATACCAGTACTCACAAAAAGGACGAGTTAAATACGAGCATATTCACTTCTAAGGACTCTCTAAGGAGTCCCTATGTTCACTTTGTAGCCTACTCAAATTACAACCCCCTTTGTCTCTATAAAGACAAAGCTTTTTTTGTGGTAGGTACATTTACATATCCACTGGCAATCAGCAGCAGAACAATAATGCAACAAAGTTTTACCAGAGGACAGTATTCAATGATCTTTGGTTTTACGCCAACTTTCATTAAAGCTTTGTCTTTTTTTAAGCAGGAGTAGCATACTGATATTAGGTCTGGATTCGTAGCGCTGGAGAGACACGTAGGTCTGTAGTCTACAAAGGCAATAACTGCCCTCACCTGAAGGTCACAAACAAACACACCGCATTGATGTGGCACACTGTCAAGTCTACAAATAAACAAATATGGAACAGTCACATAGTCTGCGACCTACGGTCACTAATGAAGATCGTTGTGCATCCCAAGATAAAATGAAAAATTGGAGGCGAAGGCCAAATGGCTATAGATGAGCTAGTTTTACATTTAACCATCACTCACTACCCATCCCTTGCACAAAAAGGACATGTAAATGCGAATGCAATTTTGTTAAAGTGTTCTGTATTTTCACCGGGATGGCGCTCGCATAAGTTCCAGTCAGACTAGAAGTGCACAGAAACAACTTTATGAGAAAATGCGAATATAATTAGTAGGTCATAAACTAAAACAAAAGTTGCATAAAAATGGAGTGTCATGTCAACCCTACTTAGAACTTTATATAAAAAATCAGGTAGGCTATTGACATTACCTGACACAGGCGTTTCTGGTGCCCACTTCATTCCTGGATACAGGGACTGGAAAGATGAACGCACTTCATGGCAGTTGAGTACCTGGCTGCTGGGTCGGGTAGACGGCAAGAACAGGGCGAAAATAATAAGCGCACCTGATACGTTTCCAGTCATGACTATTGTTCACGAAAAGCGAATAGGCTCCCACACAGAAGAAAAGAAATTAAAACCAAACCTTCGTTCGTCTAACTGTAACTAATCGTTAACCGCCTAGCTCGCGATCAACGAAGTCAATTCTGAAGGTAAGCATCCTCAGCTGTGGAAAAACTTCCTTCGTTGCCCTCACAAGACGATCAGTGTCCAGCAGTGCTTGCCCAAGAACAAAACTACAACGAACTAGCATGGAAATATGAAATGCCAAGTGAATGCACTGTGCACTCCTCTCTGACTTTGTCTTGTAGCAGATCAAATGAGCCGAGATGAAGAGATGATTCAAAAGCAGCCCGCACGTTGTCGTCGTCCAGGGTGCTGGTTGCGTGATACGTCAAAAGAGCGCATCCCACACTGCGCTGTGTCCATTTCTGTTTTATCTACAAGGTCCAGAAGAAAAAAAAACCCATATAGACTTTATACCTCATGTACTCATACTAAATACCTAGACATTGACAATTAGTAAAAGAGATGGTGCATATATTTCACTCCATTTAATTCCGTAAACTAAAAGCTTGCAGGCATGCTCCTACGGAACAGCTCTTACGGTGCTCCTGACATCTGCTGGTAAACCTTAAATACTACATGTAGCCACACCACAATCCACGTATCTCACCTCCAGTATCATTTTTGGTACAGGAAAAAAAAAAGAATCTCACAAACCACAATTTGTTCACACAAAAGTTTATTTATATAGAGAAAGTTACTTTGCAGATTTAAACATCTGGCGGATTACAGATGGATACCGTGCAATTTTTGT
>JAVQKI010268613.1:0-13109 GCA_036025975.1 Nematalosa erebi
ACTTGTAAAAAATTTCCTTCTCAGGTTAAGGTTAAGGTTAATCTATGTGTGTTGTTACAGCACTGCCATCCACTGGTAAAAAAGTAACTTGCAAGTTTATTCAAAATATTGGCAGGTGCAATGGTAAAGTCTATACAGCCATCTATGTCATTACATCTATTGAAATCTAAATGTGAAAGCCTCTATTTGGATACAAATGTGTTTAATCTGTCTTGACAGTAAAACAAAAATAGGAGAGGGAGAGAGAGATACAGTGGGAAGCACTGAGAGCCCAACAAAACGGCACTTACAAAGAGAAAAGTAACTATTTATAATATCTCTCAGAATAAAAGTACTACATTAGATATATAATTTCATGGATAGCACACAGACAGTATTACACAGCAAGAAGCAACTGAATGTAGTGAAGTCTAGGAGCAGGACGGTTATCAAATGATAAATTGGTGGATAGGAAATTATTGCCCTAAGCGCTAGGATTCACACTTCAGCCCCTTAGAAAGCACATATCCAGGGAACAAAGCACTAGTGCACCAGTAAGGTCAAAGCATGTTCACAATAAACACAGTCAGTGAACATACTATTTTAATCACATAGAATTAAATGACAAGACTATGGTAAAGGGGGCTGTTTTCTTTCTGTAGCTATATTCACTGTATTCAAGTCTGTATTAAGCAGCTAAATTTGTACAGCCACAGATGGACAAATTTAGCACTCAGACGTAGGGAGGGATTAGGGAGCTAAAGAAACAAAGTCAAGTCCAGGCACTGTCTGTCACATGCATGCACACTGCATGCACACACACACACACACACCACACAAGGCATTTGGATTAAGAAAACGTGGGACTGAAGATCCCTGCTTTACAGCCTGTTAAAAATCAATTCATGACAATTCATAAACAATTCACATACCACGTGTTCCAAGTTTAATGTATTTGCATGTAAAAAATAATCACAAATGCTGTGCATAAACATGCACTACATAAAGATGCATATAGGCTTATATTTACAAAAGTGTCACATTGCTGTACTGTTATATCAGTAATGCACTGGTTGTGTTTTAATGCAGAGTACATCACAGCGCGATTTGGGAGTGAAGATGCTGAGAGCTATGCTGCCTTCCTTGTTGAGGATGAACCAAGTGAGACAGTCGCTCTGTCATTGTTTATTCGCACCAGGAGGCCCCAAGGCCTGCTCCTGGTCTTGGCCAACAGCACCAGCCAATATTTCCGTGTATGGATGGACGAAGGCCGGGTCAAAGTTCAGATCAACAACTTTGAGACCTTGGCAAGTCATGGTGTGGTAAATGATGGACAGTTCCACTTGGTGAGTGTTAAAATAGAGCAAGCAAGAGTAGCCCTCTTCCTGTCAGCACGGAGCCAGGGCAACATCCCCATCCGGAACATTCTGCTTCAGACAGGGGACATGTTGTATGTCGGGGGGCTTCCGGACCAGCGTGCCTCCCTGGCCTTTGGAGGTTACTTCAAAGGTTGCGTGCAGGACCTTCGACTGTCATCAAAGCGGCTGCAGTTCTTCCCCATTGGCACTGTGGTCAGTTTGTATGCCCAGGAGAGCCTGGTCAAAGTCACACGTGGATGTGCCAGTGACAACTCCTGCAGTGTAAGCAATAAATACCAACCAGCAATCTCTACTTATGTAACCCAGTGACCATGCCAACTCTGGCCGCAATCTGTAAATACGTTACCTTCTGTGTTACGTTCTGAACTGTTATCAAGTTGTGCAAGATAGGCCATGTATCACAGAAGGAACAAATGACAAAACAACACAAACAAGAGTGAAAACATTAACCAGTATTTGGCATGATCATTGTCTGTTGAATAAATGTGACCATCACTGAGAGTAGATTTTCTGTCATAACTCCATGGGTAGGTCAGATGAAACACATAAATGTTTAAACTCTGCATCTTCAGGATAACCCGTGTTTGAATGGGGGAGTGTGCTACTCCATCTGGGATGACTTTGCGTGCAACTGCCCTCCTAACACAACAGGCCAGCGCTGTGAGAAGGTGAAATGGTGTGAACTGTCCCCTTGCCCATCCTATGCCACCTGTCTGCCTGAGGCTGATGGCTTCCAGTGTGAGTATGTAGCAAGCGCACATATATACAACATATTTCTTTACTTTAATGCCAATTTACTTGTGCCTTGGTATATACAGTGAAAAGGCAACCTACAGTATCATCAATACTGACATTTCACCAGAGTAACTTTCAGAAACAGAATGATAGACAAGATTGTTTAAACGCTGCCATATCTGTGCACTCTTGTTGTGAAGGTGTTTCAAATGTGACTTTCCGGGAGAACAGCACCACACTGACGTACAGGGGTAATGGGAAAATCCAGCGGCCTCTCGCAAGTGTCTCTCTCCAGCTGCGAACCAGGGCCAGTGATGGCATCCTGCTACATGCTGAGAGGGGCAACGAGTTTATCTCCATCTCTGTCCAGAGCTCCCACCTGCTCATTGAGCTTCAGGGGGGTCAAGGGGCACAGAGACTGAGTCTTGAGAGTGAGATGCCAGTCAGTGATGGAGAATGGCACATGGCAGAGCTGGTTATGCAAGAACCTACAAGCCAAATGTCTAGGTGGGCCTTAGTGTTGGATGGGGATATGGAGGAAGCAGCGGTCTCTGAGGATGCCTGTGGGAATCTGGACTTCCTGAAGGACGGAGTGGATATCCTTGTTGGAGGGCTAGGTGCTGGAGCAGGGGGGAACCTGGTGGGCTGCCTCGGTCCCCTGGAAATTGGTGGCCTCCTGCTGCCATTCTACACAGACTCTGAAGCCAACTTGCCCCGGCCACAGGAGGAGCAGTTTTTGCGTACCTCAGGCTCACCTTGGCTTGGCTGCTGGGGCGCCGACGTCTGCAGTCCAGAGACCTGTCAAAATGGGGGTGTCTGCACCGACCTCTTCAACAAGTTCCACTGCAAATGCCCACTAGGATTAGGGGGGTTGCGCTGTAACGAGAGGGTTGATGCATGTGACTCAGAGCCCTGTGTCCATGGCAACTGTAGCTCCAAGCCAACGGGCTTTGAGTGTCTGTGTAAGCCCGGTTTTGAGGGCAGGTTCTGTGAGGTGCAAGTGGATGCGTGTGCAGGCAATGATTGCGGCCATGGTGCCACCTGTCTCAGAGGACTCATGCGATATGCCTGTCTCTGCCCACGGAATGCCACTGGAGCCCTCTGCAGGTGAGTGTCCTATTCAGGTCATAGGTCCATCACCAACATTGCTGTAGCAAACAGGGCTTTGAACCTGTTCAAATCCTAAATTTGACGTTCCCAAACCCTTTAGAACAAAAAAATATTGTGTCTGAACCGGTTAATAAAGTTCCATGTCAGCTGTGGGACATAATAGATATGCTTTCAAATTGGCTATTAGTCTCTATCCTACAGAAAACATTAAAAACTAGGCCTAAGCTGCATCACTATTCTCTTATAGCTGATACAGGACGTGACCTAAATGAATTCCCAGTCAAACAAAAAATGCTGTCATATTTTTTTCTAAAAGGGTGCCGTAATATATGATTCTTGTGATGCCTTTCAATCTGAACACAATTGTTGAAATGCCAAAAATGAGGACTATTAGGTTTTACCAAATAAATTAAAGCAGTGGCCTTAATACTAATGTTAGCAATTTTTGTTGGAGCCTACTAATTTCCTCAAATACCCTCTCAAACAGGTGATGTTGGACAAATATTTGTGATTGGTAGCCCACAATATTTACCACTAATAAAATTATTGAGACTTAGAGACTGCAGAAGCCTTCTGATTGCCTGCTGGTGGAATTGGTAAGCTTCAGCTCTCCATACAGTACATTCAGTGAATTACAGGAGGTAAACCTCACCATTTCACTGCAGACAAAAATCTTTCCAGGAACAAAAAAAGAACCGGTATTAACCGGTTACCATTATTTTAAATTAACGTTTCTACTCCAGAACATAAAAAATGATAAAGTTTCCGGTTTCGGTTTTGTTCCCAGCAAAATTGCAAAAGTTTCCGGTTTTCGTTTTCGTTCCATGAACCGGTTCAAAGCCTTGGTTACCATAATCAAGTATTGCTTTTTGGCCGCTGTGTCTACTCAGACTTTCAATACTTACTTTTGTGGCATCAAATATCCGGGCTTGTTTTACAAATGCCTCTAGGCTTCAAAACACAAAAAGCTGATTTATTCAAACACAGAACATTAATCTGCCAGTTGTTTCAGTTCCAGGGAGAGCAGCTAGAATGAGGCACAAGCTCCACGCGTATCAGCACTGAATATCAACACTGGATAAATGGCCGGCCTAAAACATAAACCAATATGAAAAATCTACACTAGATATAAGAATCTGTTCTTACACAACAGTTAACACCTTCAGGCAGGTCGGTAAATCTGACAACAGCCACAAACAGGAACATTCTATTTAATTCTGCTACAAAACTACGTTGACCAAAGTTCAAAAGCAGAGGCCATTTTCAGGAACCACATAAGCTGATGCAGCAACACATAGGGGATTATAACCGCACTACCCACCTTTCCTGGGCCCACCGTAGGGGTCCTTGTTGCCATCGTAGCCCATCCGCATGGCAGCGTCCCCGCTGACTCCCTGCTGGAAGGGACCTCCAGAGGGGGGGGCAGGGCCACGCTTCTGGAAGGCCGGGTCACTGCCCTCTGAGAAAGGGTCCTGGACGCTCACACCTCCGGTCCTGAAGCACACATTATAGGGATCAGACGGGGTCAAAGGTGCTTCCTCAACACTCGACTGACTAGGGTCTCCAGTTCCCAACTCCGACTGAACTTTCCACTAACATTTGTTTTTTAACGTCATGTTGTTTATTTTGAATGCTTAAAAAAAAAAAAAAATAAATAAAAAAAAAAACAGCAGCCAACAGAGCAGTGGCTGTGATTGCTATGTCCAGTCTTACATAATGAAGCAGTGCTGCATGGAGAGAAAGCTGCTACTTTATTCATTATGACCTATGCATTCAGCTCAAAGTTGTGGTTCTGGTATCACTTACACCCAGGGCCAAGCAAACATTTATACTTCAACTATACAACGCGAGCAAACATGCAAAGCAAACACACACACACACACACACACACACACACACACGTGTGTAATGAACACACATGCACAGGGAGAAGAGCAGACGCCCACCTGCTGCCCTGCTGTGGGGTCATGGGGCCGTGAGGCGTGGTGGCTGGGGTGGGGGGCTTCAGGTCACTCAGGGCCTCCGTCATGGAGCTGCTGCCAGTGGACTGGGGGGTCTGAGGCCCCTGCAGAGAGCCGGAGTTGGCTGGGAGGAGAGGGGGATGAGCAGGAGACAGAGGAGGTGAGAAACACGGTAGGACAAATCAGTGTTCTATAAAACATCACACAACAACACCCTTCTCACACTGAACTGAAGGCCACTTTCAATAGATTTGAGCACAGAACTCCAAAAACAAATAAGCCTGATCACAGCGCAAGAAAGACGGGAAGGTTATAATATGATGCATCTTACCATATCTGAATTTTTATTATACTTCACTTCTATCATAAAAATGTTTTGGACAAATGGCATCAAGTAAGGACTGGTCAATACACTTTCATAAGATCACATTCTGACAAATGTGTATGTGTATTTTTTATTTTATTTTTTTTGTTTAAAGAATGCTATTTGAGATGTGTGCGTTAATGTCCTCCATCCTGAGAGTGATGGTGAGTGTGTCTTGGAGGGAAATGACAGAGGGAGGGAGAACTACTGTTCATTCACTGACATCTCTACTTCTTGATCTCCTGCCAGCCTCTACTACATTTCAGCTCTGAGAGTAAACAATGGGTGCGTGCGTGTGTGTGTGTGTGTGTGTGTGTGTTTGTTACACTGCCCCACTGCTCTCTCTCACACACTTCCAGCCTCAGTGAACTCAAATAACCTCACTACCATATTCAGAGAGAGAGAGAGAGAGAGAGAGAGAGAGAGAGAGAGAGCGAGGGAGCAAAGAGAATGGAAAAAAAAGTTGCTGCCTCACTGGTCGGGCAAAAAGGGGGTCAGTCGGAGGTCACTTTTGTTTATATCCCTCATACTCCTCCCCCATTAATCCTCTCCCAGGGATTCCCCTCCCACTGCCTGACAGCTCTCTCTCTCTCCCTCTCCCTCTCCCTCTCTCTCTCTCTCTCTCTGACATCAGCAGCCATTAGCACAGATGGGGGAGGGGGGATTCCCTCAGCTGGCCGCTTGGCAGTCCCCCTCCCCCCCCCTCCTCCTCTCTTCCCCACACCTCCTCCTCCCTCCCAGCGTATCACAATCACCTGTCAGATATTTATAGCCCGCTGAGTGGTGTCAAGTGCCGACACGGTGAGGGAGTTTGAGGAGGGAGAGAGAGGGGAGGAAGGGAGGAAGAGAGGAAGAGAGGAAGGGAGGGAGAGGGAACAGATGAGCAGCAGGACTTTGGAATCCAGGTGAGTGTGGACAAAAAAAAAACAGCTGTTTCTCATGTAAGCAGGACAATGTGGCAGAGCTACTCACACCAGGTGAGTCTTTATCCATCTAACCAGAGCACTAACCAGAGCACTGTACTATCACCAACACTGCTTCCTACACACAACCCATCTCGGCTTTTTTATATAACCAAAAAAAAGGTGTGTGTGAAAAGCAGGGAGTGGTAGATAGGGGTGGGATTGGGAAATGACTGCGAGTCGGATTTGAACATGTGTTCCCAAGGGCACTAGGACCCAAATGTGGCTGCAGCCACTTGCAGCTGAGTACCTGCCATCTCTCAGCTCTTCTTCACTTCCAGGGTTCTTCCTAGTTCTATTCCATTGCTTCATTAGCACAACAACCTGACCTTTCAATGTGGTGACAACTAGTGCTTTCAATGTTAACGTGTTGATGCATGTGATTAATATAAAAATTGTAACAAGTTATCTTTTTTACGCAAATTAATCATGCAGACGCATATGTCACACTTCCCACCAGCGGCCTCCTCGATTTGGTTAGGACACGCAATAGACATAAACGTAGTCGGCGTCGACTACTGCCTTACTTGCGGTTAATGGATTCTTTGGTCTCTTTTCTTGTCTAAGGTAACCTGAAGTAAACAAGTCACTGCGCAGAAGTGCAGTATGCGTAAGACAGGTTCCAAGACAGCAGTTTGTGTTTATCTGGAGGTTGACTGCAACTCTGCTGCGCACTGTGTTGAGATGGCAAAGCAGCCTACAGTAGCCTAGTCTCTAGTTCTTGTTAAGATTTCGAGAGCTCCGTCTGGGGATGAAAAAGTCATGTTGTTGTTCTTTCTGACCTCGTCATGTTAAAAGTAGCTTGCCAGCTAAAAAAAGTTGTGCGCCCCATCATACAACAACCTCTGGCAACTACAATTTTTCCACATTGGGTGCAAAGGAAACCGAGAAGCACCAACCAGGGGCATGGGAGACATTCTTTTTTTATGAAAAAATAAAGGAAAATTCTGTAACTTTAAATGTGGGATTATTCGTGATTATCAAAATTTTCTATTGTGATTAATTCGATACATTTTTTAATCGTCTGACAATACTTATTACAACCCCAAAAAATTGAGTCACTGGGCCATTAAGGTTTCCAATTACCTGACCCATTTCCAACCCAGTGCTGAGTGGTAAAACTGTTGCCCTGACTCACCAGGTGAGGGGGGCTGGATGCGGGCCTGTGGTGGCTGCTGCTGGGGCGGGTCTGGCGGGGGCTCCTCCCCACGCTCCACCTTGCACTCGTAGGCAAACAGGTACTGGATGTACTGCTTCTTCAGGGAGGAGGCCGAGCTGCTGGACGTGCCCACGTTGAGACGTGTGGACAATTCCCTCCACTTCTTGTTCTTGTTCACCTAAAGAGTTAACAGCAACAAGAAGGCAGAAAGATGGAGGAGATGGATATTAAGAAACAGAACACTGAGACAACCTGTCAACTGTAATGTATGACAATATAGGAGTCCACAGCATTTTCTTCACTTCTGTCCACAACTGAAGATCTATGCCAGTGCTGTCTCTGCTGGGTGCCCTTACTCACTCACCATGGCCAGTCCTCCGATCTCACGCACACACACGTACAGGTGGAACAGGTCCAGGGCCTTCTTGCCCACGGCGGGCAGGTTGGGCACAGGCGTGCCCCTCTCCTCCATGAAGGACAGGTAGCGGTCCACCCAGACCTGCCTCTCAGGCTCTGGGCCCATCTCGTACAGACGCGTGATCTTCTCATTGGTCATGGTGGCCGAGCTGTGCTTCTGCATTGGGGATGGAAGAGATTGAAAGAGACAGATACAAAGACAGAGGGGGAAAAAAGCGAAAGCAGGGAGAGGAGGAATGCAAGAAAGAAAAGAGGAGAGGAAAACAGAGAGAAGAGAAGAAGGTTGAAGAGTGACGGAAGTAAAGCACAAGATGAGAGGGAGAAAGAGTGGTTTGGGAGAGGAAGAGTGAAAAATAGACAGAGAGGAAGGAAGAGAGAATTCCATGTGTGAGCAAGAGGGCAGAAACCAAGGGGAGGAAGTGAGAGATCCAAAATGGGGGAGAGATGGAGTGGTGAAATGGGGGGAGAAAATCTCTTAGTGAAAAAAAAAAAAAAAAACACAATTACAGTTTCTAACACACAAAAACACTCAGACACAAACACATACACAATAACCAAGACTCAAAGGAGAAGGTGCTTCTAAGTGCTGTTCTGGGACCAGCCTTGGCAGGCAACTCTGCCTACAGTCCTCATCATCATTAGTCAGCTACTGGTCCAACTCTCAGCACTGGGGAGGCACGCTTCTCCGTTTGGCCCGATGACGTTCACAGCAATCTGTGCAGCTTCAGGAGTTCCTGCCAGTAGTGGGGGTTGAGAGGCCTGCATGGAGTGTTGCGTTTCCCATGCAGGCACCCATTGGAGACTGAGAGAGGAGGCTACCAGTTTTAGTTGGCTGGGGAAAAGTCTGAGCGAGTGCTGGGCTGTGTGGTGTTCTGCTCTGTTCTCTCGCCGGGATGTGCACCCCCACACAAGCACACACACATACTAGCGCACTAGCGGGAGTCTCATCAGCAAGCACATTTTTAAGGCCAACAGGGAGCTCCAGGAAGAACCCCTGTTGGAGGTTCACTTAACCCCCCCGTCCCCTCCCCTCCAATTCAACTCAATCCAATGCATCCCAGTGGTGCTTACCCAGGCATAGCTAAATGATTTTACCCCGTCAAGCTGCATCAGGGCAGGGGAAGATTGCACTTTTTCACATAGGAACATGGAAACACTATGACTACATATGGGGAGAGAAGAGGGAGAGAAACAAGAAAACAGACATGGGGGGGAGGGGGGTGGCAGAGAGGGGGAGAGGGAGAGAGAGAGAGAACAACCACACATGTTCTACTGGGAGAACCTAACTACATGTTCCAAATGACGGCTGAGTACTTTCTCATTAAAACAACCAATTATTAACATTCAAAACTGAACAAAAAACAACAGAAGTAAGAATGAACCCCAGTAGGGAGTTGACTGTTTTAATATATATATATATATATATATATATATATATATACACAACCCCTGGTCAAGCATAGTGTCTCAAAACCTATTCAAGATTGTTTTATGTTGATTCTAAAACGATAAATGCAGGGTTATCGGAGCCTAAGTTGTCATGAGTATGAAATGTTACATGAAAAAATCGGATGGAGTAGGGCATTTTATGGGAGAGCATATCAAGCCAAGGAGGCCTCACTGGTTGTTGTTTTCACTTGTTTAATTGTTCCAGAAATGCAAAGGAAATAAAGTTGTGTTAAAGGCAGTTAAAGCCACAGTGCAGCCCAACTCAAAACTGTTGCTGAACATGTGACTGAGTTATGATTGCTGCAAGCTGCTGTAATTACTTTCATTATCTGTTTCAGGCACAATAGCTGGGAGCCTCAGGAAAACCTTCTTGACCCAAGATTATTGGCTGCATTTAACAAGAGGTGAGCTACCCCCTCCCCAGTCCACACATGCAAACAGCCCCCCCCCCCAAGTGCAAACAATTGTGCCCTGAAACGCTCTAGCAGGCGTTAACAGCACCCCAGTTAGGCTTATGTGGTGCCAATAGATGTGCACACTGCTTACAAAGATGGGCTCTGTGAATTGTAATTAAATGCTTTACTTTTTTAAAATTGAAATCAAGAACAAATTAAAGTGAAATGTCATGGGGAGGTGTTTAAGCAGATATGCCCTGGAAAGAAAACAGCAAAAAGTGAAAGCAGGAAGTGAGTAGGTTGTTATGTTCCTTCATACAAATAAGGAACTAGATTTTGGCAAATGTTAACATTTTCTTTTCATTTTTCATTTTTTTTTTCAAACTCTCCCTAACTACCAGGGGAATTTACACAGTCCTTGCTAGTAGCATATATCGTAGGGCAGAATGTCATTCTTTTTTGTTATTTGCAAATACAGCAGTGTGTCGTTTCAAAATGACTGTCTAAAGCAGTGCTAACTTTTTCTACATTGACAGTGAACAAGAAAAAGAGATGTTATACCGCAAAAGAGGCAAAAGGCCTAGGGGACGACCTCGAAAAATTGTGGTATGTACATTTAATAAATCACTGCCAGAGGAATATATATTGAGATGCCAAGGCAAGGTGATAAACTCTTTTTCACCTCTACAGGAACCAGTTCCTGAGGAAGCAAAGTCCAGCAGCTCCTCCTCCTCATCATCATCCTCTGACTCCTCCTCCTCCTCTTCTTCTGACTCCTCCTCAGAAGATGATGATGAAGATGAAAGTGACAGAAAGGTCAAGCCAGCACCTCGCCTTCGGGAGCTTCACCCTGTGCCCCAAAAGAAGGCACAGATTGTAGTGGCAAAGCAGGAACCAATAAAGAAAAAGCGAGGCAGGAAGGCATTGCCACCAGAGATGAGGGCAATGCGCCAGGGCAAGCCTCCCCGCAAGATCATCAGGCCCTCAGTCAAAGACTCGGCCTCTGAGCTCCGGCTGAACCCAATCAAGAAGCCCCTGCAACCAGCCAGCTTCACTTACACAAGCATGGGCCGGAGTGCCAATCGGGACCCCCTAGGGCTACACAGCCGAGGTGCCTTCAGCCAGAGTGGAGCTGTGAAACCGTCTCTGAGCAGCATGGGTCCTGGGCGATCTCTAGGCCCCCCTTCCCCTTCCTTCAGCAGGCCTCCACAGGGTAAAATTGCTCCTGACTTCAAACTGTCAACATCCGAGTCTGGCAGCGGTGCTGGGTTAGACTTGAAATCGTCGTCATCGTCGTCATGCAAATCATCAGGTGTGGCATCCCTGAATTTAAACAGTACCAAACTCTCAACCAACACCAGCAACAGTAATCAGGGTGCTCCTCAATCTGTCTTGGGATCTCCCAATGGACAGAAAAAGCACAATATTCCCACTGGACAGACCCCTCTGCAGAGGCTACCTAGCAATAAAACAGCAGCGGCAGCATCCTTCCCCTCTGTGAAAAATCCCACCAACCAGACCACAAACATGCAGGCACTGAACCTGCAGAATGCAAACAAGCCAGTGCAGTGTGGCGGGATGGCAGGGAATGGAAACATGGCCGGAAACAACTTCAGAGGCACCACCGTCCCAACACGAAAGAACCTCAGTGGCAAAGAGCCGGGTCTTCAACCAGCCATGGCCAGTTCAGGACCACAGCAGCCCAAGAAGAGTCAGCTAGGAGGGGATAAAATCAAAGCTGAGGACACTAATGACTTGGGTCCCATGACAGAAAGGTTAGCAAAGAGGCCTCCTAACAGAGTGGAGAAGAGCCCATCACTAAAACTGTCCACGGAGATCAGAGAAACTGCAAGTAAATGTGAGAGGCCATTGTCTAAGGACGGAGGAAAGGGGAAGGTTCTGAGCGAGATGAGCACTGGCGAAGAAGGGAGCAGCTCCGACTCAGACCAGGATTCACCATTCCCTGCCAATGGACAAGACTTGTCCATTGCTGTTCAAGCAAGCCAGGATTGGAAGCCAACCCCAAGTCTGATTGAACATGTTTTTGTCACAGATGTCACAGCCAATCTCGTCACTGTAACGGTAAAGGAGTCACCAACAAGTGTGGGTTTCTTCAGCATCCGAAATTTTTGATTGAAATTACAGAGAGCCTTCAGTGATCCGCAGAGGCTACATCAAGGCAGTGAAGGAAAAAGTTTTTATGGCTAGTTTAAGTGACAAATAGATCAAGGTTAAATGGTAGTGGGATGTCTACTTATCTATTCTGAGTGAATACCAACATGTTTACATAGGCCTTATTTTATTCAGCGTCGGGATGGTCTGTGCGTCGCCTGCCGAATTATACCTTGGTCTTCCAACCATCAAGGAGGATGTTTGTTAATGGGAAAACTCTTCTGGGACATATTTTAATCTAAAGGTAGCAGTTGAGCAAGAGAACAGCCTAGGTGATGTTCCCTGAATCCTTTTATTGTAGTAAAATATATATAAATATCTATATAAATGAGCATCAAGATGCGAGACATTCAGTATGAAAAGTGAATTGATGTGTACTATTTTGATTCAGTGTTTCCTCATAGAATTCGCATAAACAAGCTTTGACATTCAATATGTTTGTGTAGAGGACTCTTGTAAATGTAATGCCCCAAAGAAACAAAGCTCATAAGAAAGCTTACCAGCAACGTGGCTTGAATATGAAGCTGCTGCCACTTACTTCACACACTGACCACCCCATGTTTTAAACAGCTACAATGTTCCCTCTTGTTTTTCTGATTGAACTGGAGCATCATGGCTGTTTATGCATTTTGCCTTAATGTTTATTTGTATACATATAATTCTTTCCTGAAAACACTTATGGACATGAAACTGTTGAAACAAGGTAAATTCAGTGATGGAAAACACCACTTTTATCTTAATTTATTATAAAGTTCTGTTTTTACCTGCCTTTTACATTTCTTTCAAAAAATAAAACCTCTGCCTTTTGTACACTATCTTTATCTTGTGTGCACTGCAGTGAAGATTAAACGGTGACCGCTTCAAATTAGGCCTACTTGATTTTGAAATTAATTTCACTTCATGATCATACATAGCCTGGTTATCACGACTATTAAGCTCATCGAGCTTAGTCTGGCAAAGATGGCGTTCTACCCGATTTCCAAGAGGCTACGTCGATCAAATGCCTCTGTATCCTACTGGACGAAGT
>JAVQKI010268625.1:0-10002 GCA_036025975.1 Nematalosa erebi
CAATGTATTCTTCCTATCACAATTCTTTGATTGTTGCAAACCTTGTTGTTATGTGTTACTCTCACACCTGACTATCTAATCCACCATTTCAAAACTAATGTTATAGTCCCCTCTGGTCACTGATTGGCTGTTAATAAATGCCATTATCCCTTCTGATCACTGATTGGCTCTTCTGGTGGTTGATGGAAATGCTATTGCATTATTCAGTTCCGGACTAATCTCCCAGCAAAGTGACATAGCCCAGACATGCTAGGCAGGCAAAGACAGGATAAAAGCAACAGGTTAAGTGTCTGGAACTATTCGTGCGTTGAGCCAATGCACTCTACTTGCTATCCAATAAGACATAGTACAGATTCAGCACCAGGAGACACATACCAACGGGAGACATTCAGTACCGGTACACAGCGGTTACATCGTTTATCTAGCTTGAGTATGAGGTGTTTACCAGTTATAGCTAAACAATATTAATACTACCATCATTATTTACTAATATACACAACATGTTAAATTACAACACAGTGATAAGAGAGAAATTAGCATAAACTGCATGTTTAAATTCAATGGTAGGGCCAACTTTGTTTACAGTGTGTGGAGGGAAGCTATTGCCTCAGCGCAGTGGGGCGGGGGCTGCGGCTGGGGTAGGATGGACATTGTGACGCAGGTGGAGGTGTGCAGGAGTAACGTGAGGAAGCAGCGCGCTGGCCAGGGCCTCTGGAAAGTTCAGCAGGGGCGAGAGACTTGGCTGTTAACATGAGCAGGTGCATCAGGGTGGGGTCAGCAAGAAGCCAGCCAGGTCAGAGGAAAGGTCAGTAGTGTGTGTGTGTGTGTGTGTGTGTGTGTGTGTGTGTGTGTGTGTGTGTGTGTTCGCGTGTGAGTGACAGTGTGTGTGTGTGTATGTGTGTGTGTGTGTGTGCATGTGAATGATAGTGTGTGTGAGTGTGAGCGTGCACATTTGTGCTGTCTTAAGTGACTGTGCTTGTGTGTGTGCATGTGTGCTTGAGTGACACTGTATCCGTGTGCGTGTGTACTCTTTTAAGTGACTGTGAGTTTGTGGGCATGTGTGTTTGAGTGACAGTAAACGTATGCGCTTGTCAAACTTGCATCATCAGCTTCAATTCAATACACGCCAATCATTCAGCTGACACTGTAACACATATTGCCATCGATTCAGGAAAGAGACAATGGGCAGAACACAAGTTAATTTAAGGGCACAGCGCTAAGCATTTAGCTAATAATAATTAGGTGAAAACAATATGCAAATGAACAAAATGAGTAAAACTTTAAGCACAAAAACTGACATGTTATCTCAGTGTTCACACTTGCGACATGGTGGCTTATATTCTTTTTTATTAATTTTGCTTGGTTGGTAGGTTATAATTTAATAATAGCCTATAATTTTTATAATCAATGCTTTCCATGATAGTTTTGCATTTTGTTTTAATTACCACTCTATAGCTATGCATTGTTTAGCTGCTAAACAACATCAGAGCAGCTAACACCCTCTGGATCCTGTGAACATAATGACCAATTCAACTTCAATCTCACCCACTGACTATACTAATTGTGTTAATGGGTGATCTACATGTATGTGACCCATTGCCACAGGATGAGGGGTGTGTTCTACAGTTCACAGTTACACTCACAGTCCAGAGATAAATCTCCTGGTCTTTCCATCTCCAGACCAGAGCTGAAGAAGCCTTTTGGATGAAAGCTGAAACATCAAAAACTCCAAAAACAAGTACATTTGCCTATAACTGATGGACACTTTGAATATCATGAACTGGATGAAAGAATCTTTAGAGACATATAGCTGTACTTACACTAAACATTAACCCAGTGCTCTGTTAAAAGACGGGGTAATGCTACATGTCACTGGACCTTGCAAATTGGTAACAGTACCAAACATAGGAGGAGAACATTCAGACCCGACATATGTGTGACTTCTGTCATATGAAGCTTTAGATGCACTTTCATCCAAAGTTCACATAGCAGATCCTTAAGCTGTTTCCCTGGATTGACTAGTCCAATGCAGCCTTTCCAAATTCTTTCCAAAATACTCGTATGTCAGCATCTAGATAAACATGATGAATAGGTAAGACTAAACCCTTCTGGGAGACAGCAAGTGCACATACTGTAAGTTAACGGTGATTTCAACTTTCACATTCAGGGGAATGGCTATTTATATGCCCTTAAGATATTTCTGTTTAGGCCTAGCCCATGTTTGATCTGATTGTCTGTGTTATTGAATGCAATATAGGGTTACCAAACACCAAATCTTTATGGAAATGCTTTGGGTTGGGCTTTTTGGCAAATTTGCACAGCACATGTTCATCCTCTGACCTTGGACTTTGCATTTCAGTTTGAATGCTGATTTGTCCAGTACAGTAGGTGTTGAAATGAGGTTAAAAGAAAGAAAGAAAAAATTTAATAGATTTGTTGCATTGTCCCAAACCCATGGGTTACAACTGTAAGTGGCTGCAGAGAGACTCATCAAAAAGACATCATTCTGAAATACATCAGATCCACAAGCCTGATTTTTCCTCACTTGGTTCCCACACTTAAAGCAACACGTGGGATGAACTGATAATTATGCCCTTTGATTTCAGTATTACTTCAGCACTGTCAAGGCTCTCAATTGGTCAAAAGGGTCATGATTCTACCCAACAATGTTAGTGCAATATCAAAATGTTCAGTCAGCAACTTTATTTCTCTTACAGTGGCCAATGTTGTCTGTGCAGCATCCAAATGAGTCTAAACTTTACACTCTAAAGTTGTAATTTCAAGGTAAAACAACAGTGTTGCTTCAAACCAAGAGGAACATGAAGAATAGGCTGTTCTAAGCCAACAGCTCAGACTTTCACTGTAGTTAGGCTATTTCCTCAGGACACCATTACCTCAGCGACTTTATTTTTTTTACAGTAGCCAATGTAGTCTGTCTAGCATCCAAATGAGTCTAAACTTTAGACTCTAAAGCTGTTATTTCAAGAAAAAAAAACCTTTTGCTTCAAACCAAGAGGAAAAATGAAGGACAGGCTGTTCTAAAGCGACACCGGCGTTCTCCTCAGGGCACCATTAGCTTCTAGACATCCAAGCTGCAGTGCAGTGTTGTGCTGTCTTCAGTTGCATATCATTAATATGTCTTTGCCTCCATAAAGTTAAGCCAGGTTGAATTACTAAACCATGGAATATTGCACCTGCCCGGAGCATCTGAGTGCAGGTACCACGAACAGTTAAAAGGTCAATGGAAGATTGAGGACGCAAACTTGTCACATCACTCTTCCAGTTCTGTTCAGAGCCAGTGTCTAATTCCAGTCGCTTTGAAAGGCGCAGCGTGGGATGAACTCTCTCATCTAGATTAGTGCTTAAAAGAATGGAAACATGTCACAAAATGACCTATAAACGGCACTAGAATGTAAAAAAACAACTACAGTGACCGTCAAAATGTCTAAGCATCATGTTGTCCATACATCCACTGAAGTTAGCAGGGAAACTAACTACCACTGGGTCACATGTGACTGCTGTAGGCCGGTTAAATACAATTCAACTGAATGAACAGCTATGTTCAAGATTACGTAAGGTATAACGTTCTGTCAGGCTGTCATTATCTTGGAATATTTTCCCGACAGAGTGGTTATCAGCCCGACGCGCAAGCGGAGGAGGCCCATTCAAAGTGAATGGAAGCCCTCGCAGCATTCTAGAGAGCCGTATAATAACCTGTTGGAATGTTGATAAACTTGGGTATTTTTTTTTTTTCCTGCAGCGATGGCAAGCTGTCCCTGAGACATCAAAGCATCCATAAATCATGATGTTTCTCAAGCTACACTTTAAAGTGGAGATGATGCATTTATAAAGAATTTTACTGAGTATTGCATTGTGTGTCGAATATTGTATGAAACATGAAATACACTAAAAGATTATTCAAAGTAATTTGTTAAAATGTGTTGGGAGTGTAAAGTGAAAAGTCAGAATTATGCTTTTAGACAGTTCTAGCACTAGGAGAGAAAAATGTATCCCATGGTTCCCAGAAGCTGGTTCTACAGGGGAAAAGGCCATGAGATAGCCATGATGAGCAAACTGCAGAGAAATGATTCACTCTGCACTTGAGCGTCAGTGCAGCCCTTTTTGCGGTTGCTTGTTGTTGAGCTCTATATATCGCTTCCAAGAGCCAGAGTGGGCTCTTAGTGCAGAAGGCAAATGAGGATTCAATGCCAGTCAGCGAAGTGGTGGGTGGACAGCAAAGGAATGTAAAGCCTGAATCTGGCTCCTCTGCGACATAGCGGGGGCCTTTCATCTGCTTCCTTTGCCTTAGCTGTATGGAGGCAAGGCGTGGGTGGGCGTCATCAAGGCCTCCGACTCAGCTAATGCCCCCAAGCCACCCAGAGATAGCGTTCCTGAAGAATACACCAGGTGGGCAGCAGGGAAAATTGGCTGCTAACGCAATCAATGGCTGCTGCCCTTTCAGGCATCTTTAACTGTGCTAAATGTTCTGAGTTCTGAGGAATTGCCTTGACACCATTGTGTCAAACCCATTTAGCAGACATTAGAGAGCATCATTAATCATACCAGAAAACTTGTGAAAAGAAGCTGAAGGATGTTTGGCTAAATTACACAGAGTTGTGGGACTCTACACTCTGGACTATAGAGGATAGTTTTAGTTATGTAAGTAGAAGGTTTTGTCTCCTTTTTATCATTGCTGCCATTGCATGACGAAATGCTTTCTCCTTTAGGCAGTTTATAAAGGTATCAGGAGTTTCGGTGTAAAAAGGCACACAAAGACATCCAAACACTTCCCAGAACCTTACTGGCCCTGCTAGAATGTGTGTAGAATATGGTGTATGATGGCAACACAGTCAGAAATTTCATGCTGTAAAAGTTAGCTTTTATTTTGGGGATGGTTTCCCACTCTGCACCCAAAGCTGCATAGTATACCCGGGATGGCTGGTGGGAATAACAAGTTTGCCTATCCACCCTTCGTCGACATTAATCTGAAGATGATACCAAAGTAATTGTCTGACAAAAAAGGAAACTTCAAAATTCATTTTCCCAACTCTCATTTCATCATCTAGTCATTTGGGCGCATGATGTACATGATTTTCTTACTTCTTCAAAAACAGAATATAGACTTTCACATCCATTTATGTTAGTGATTGTGCACTGTCTGCTGCTTTTTTTGTTTTGTTTTTTTTTTTACATTCAACTGCTGATGTCATGTCAGTCAAAATGTGTCTCAATGCAGTCATGCAGGTATGTTGAATAGTCGGACTGACTCACTTCCAAGCCATTAAGACATCACTTCATTGCTTGAGTTTATTTACAGTTATTAGGTGTAAGAAATGAATCCTGCCTGATCTCCCAAATACAATAATGTGTTATATTTTACCGTTAATCTAATGCGTTGTTATACGGTCAACAAGCATTGACTATCTTATTCATAAAAGTGATACAGGGGCTTTTCTTTCTACTAGCACCGACCGACTGGCATCAAAAAATTGCTTGGATGCATACACAAAACATATGACATTATTTACAAATTAAGCCAGTTACTGTACATGCATTTGCACGTTGGATAATCCACAGTGGCAGTTTGCAATGTTTAAAGAAAAGAACTTTGTTGTTGTTCAAGAATTGGGCCTAATGATGATTTAAAAACAAAATCTAACATAGCAAGTGAGAACTGCAGTTACTTACTCACTCTTCTCATTTTAGATAGATTGATAGATTGATAGATAGATAGGCCTTGTGATAGCTCGAACATTATCTTTTGTTCATTAACTATTTTGGAAGGTGACTGTGGGAGCTCCAGCTGTCCCCCTCAAAACCGCAAGATGGAGCTAAGAATTTAGTTTTCCTAGCGGACTCCTCTTTCAGTTGCAATGCCAATTACAATGGCTGGAGGCACTGCGCGTCCTTTTATTGTTTGAGTAACAAGCTAAGTGTGGATCTGCCGCTCGTTTCAATGTAATCCTGTTTCCACAGGCAGTCGTCCGACATGGCGACCAAGAGGAAGGTCCTCTCCGCCGCAAGAAGCATCTGAACCGGCCAAGGCAGAAAGGCTGACCAACTTGCTGTTGAGTATTTCAGTCTTCTATTTCTGGAACATTTACGCGTGGATCTAGCTGAATTTCAGACAGGGTAAGTCATATATCGTCCTTTTCCTGAATGGAAAACGATAGAGCCACAACTTCTGTCTCCGAGGGAGATAAGCTTTAAAGCCGAGAACAACCTGGGGGTATTGGTGACATTGTTGGTCTTGGTTTAAGCGGTTTAATTGTTATAACGTTTTATTAGCCCATACCTCTGCGAGACCATCGGCACTGAAATCAGTGTTGGGGAGCGAATAGTGATTTTTCCATGCAGATTTCTACTCTCAGTTTCAGTGGGCAACCACAGCATGGCCTGGCCTAAGGAATAATATGTCTCGTAATGGACATATTATTACTGCGCACTTAAGAATTTACAAGGTGTTTTAACATCGCAAAAGCAAGTTGTACACACATGCCCTGCATTCTTGAAAAAGGATGCAGGCAGTGGAACCGGTAAGGCATCGTGCGCTGCACGCTGCCATTCATTTTATAGCAGATCTTACGGTACAACCCCCAATAAAGCGTCTCGAGGAGAACAAAAACACAAAACAAAATTAGCCAGTTGTCCTTTATGTTCATCCAAGCGCATTAAAAATAACCTTTGTGCTGATCTTTCCGTGCATGCTGTAGCCTAGTCCATGATACTCAAGGATTAGTCCGCTAACCTACATTCTATGAAGACGTTGAATAGCCAATAGGTTTAGGATGGTTTCTCTCAGGTACCAGCACGCTTAATCGTTTTTGTATTTATTAAGTTAGGAGAGCATCTGTAATTGGTTTATTAAATGTATTGGTCGAGTTGGTCGTTGGCGCAACCTCTAACAGTAATTCTCCTAAGCTTTATTTTCTTCGAGACAAACATGATGGATGCTTGCAGATGTGTGGAACGGGCTGGAGTTAGTAAATCCCATTGCATGATGTTGGTGACGCACTGATCTCTCGCCTTAAAGACCTGTCAAACATTTCCCCTCCCCCTCTCCAAGCCATAAAGCATGCAACAGTGTATTATGACAGTTTACCTTGAAGCCTTGAATTGCCCATCCTGAGAGAGGACATTGCTTTGGTATTTTGGAAAAGATTGTTAAAATTTTCATAGAGCTTTTAAGAACCACACCCTTATGTTTTTTTTTTTATGATTTGCAGTTCCATCGCCCTCATCTAAGTTGTACAGTGCAGCTGGGCAGCTTCAAGAAGATGTTAATTATTCAAGGGACAGTTGACTGAACAGAGAGCTCTCTGTTCCAGTCCGAAACTTATAGACATGTCTATATTTACCCCTTCTTGCATGCTTATGGGGAATGTGGCTGCAGCAAACAAGTTCAAAGACACAATGAAATGACCTGATCGTTTCCACTTTCTGGTCAACAAAGTCAGTGGTGGGAGAGGAGTCTTCGTTTTCTTTTTTTTTTTCTTGATTGGTTTGCAATCAGCAATTCCATGTGTGGGGTGATGACGAACTCTAGACTCATGTCTTTCATGGGCCATATGGCCACGCGAGAGGAAGGCTTGGCATGCTTGTTGACTGATGAGCTTGAGGCCAGGCAAGGGTCAATTTCATTGAGGAATCTCATACAGGATATTATCCATCTAATCTTTGATATAATAGATTAGTTCCCATGTCTTTGGGGAATGATCATTGTGTAGAGGCCTTGTCAGAAATGAATGGGGATTGTGATTTGAGAATGGTGTTCATGCATTCATGTGATATCCTAGTATTCATATCTTCCTCAGATAAGGTCTGTGTATGGTCAGTGTATGTATGATCAGTGAGTGTTACCACTGTGACAGCTGTGAACAGCTGCTGGTGACTTTGCCTCCGCTATAGCCATTACAGACCTGTTAACAATGTTAGGTTGTGCTGTGGCTTAATTAAGATGTGCTGAGGAATATTCATTCAGAGTAATGATGTACAATTCTGAGTCGCTGTGGACTCACGTCAGACCACTGGGACCAAAGAACAGAGTCATTTTGTAACCAGAGGCGCATGGCAAGCTTTTGAAACGTAGCCTGTTTCATGGACCTTATAGGGACAGAGGGAACCTCTTCTCTTTCTGAAATTAACTTTTAGAAGGTCTGAACTTCATACCTGCAGCACACAGTCTTGGGTCTCATGAAATTTTCCTTTTGCTAATGAGTCTCCTTTGTGTCAAACTGCTTATGTTTCCCTCATGTTATTATAATATAAATTTTTAGCATTAAGCTATGGTGATATCACCTCATGAAACTGTCAGTTTGATAATATTTCAGGTAACTAAGTTGTCTAAGTTGTGTTCCTTTCCCAGAAAAAACTTGAAATGTAATGATTTAATTTCCACTTAAAATTGAATTTTGAGCCACTGGACACTGTTATCTTTAACGATCTGGTCAAGCTAATAGTGAAGTTTCCACAGCTCATCTCCAGACATGCTGCCCCCGCATTCAAATGGCCTAGTTCATTCAGGTCTTCAGGTTACATCACTTCAATGGAATGTGTGATAAACAGAGTGGAACTCTTCAGACCCTCTGGGAAGCCTGGAGGAATGGGGCTTTAGGGGTGGGAAGGATTGCCCAACCTCACTGATCCTTCTGCTCGTCAACACATTCATCAACTGTGATAAGTTTGTTGTGTTTTGTCTAAGAGCAATAGGTCAAGGATGTGGGCTTTTGTCACATGTATCCACCACTGAAAAAAATGAATTTCAGTTAGCTTTTTGAGACAGCTTGGCCTTGTGAAGATAGAATATCAATGGAAGTATCATATTGCAGTTGTTGCTCTCATTTACTGTAGAATTGGGTGTGTTCGAACTACGCTGCACTTGCTGGAGGGCACTGTGCCCATCCGCTGTTGTCGACGTGGCTACTGTGCATTCTCACACTTAACTAATATTTCTGACTATTTCCTTTCTATGCCAAAACAGCGTTTGCTTATTTGATTGTGGAATAACAAATTTCTCGCCAGGTACAATATGTCAGAAAGGTTATGTAAATTGCTGGTGATGAAATCTGGCTTTATTATTTTGGCCTCATTTGTGAAAATGGAGAGAGTTAATAGAATTTTTACCACATTCACAACAGTTTCAGGATATGGCTGTTTTTTTCTGGTCATAATGGAAATTCATTTTTGATGTCTTCAAAGAGTGTTCTCTTTCTTTCAGCAAGCAGTTAGTCATATGATTTTTGCTGCCTTTAGATAGCGTTTTCAACTTCTTATTACATTGCCTCTATGAAAATGAATAGATCTAATTCCTTAACTCCATTTCTAGAACTGGTGTTGGGCAAAAGCCCTCTCCTTGTACAGCACCATCCTCACAGAGTCATCGTCAATGTTCTGTGGTGGTAAGAGCCCAGGACATGAGAGGGAATGTAGTGAATGTCATCGTTGTGTCTGTGTGCAGGACTGAAGGACATATTGAGGACACACCATGTTGGAGCCAGAGCCTCGAGCCTCTGCGGGCCAGCGGCTAGGAGCCCCGGAGACTATGGGCATCAGCACGCTGGATCCAGGCCACAAGCCGCCCGTCATGCCTCCAGGCCGACACGTCACCGTCAGAGTCCGCATGCTCGATGACACCGAGGAGCTCTTCGACATCTCGGTGAGTGCCGTTCTGGGTTTCAGCCTTCCTCATGTGCTGTTGTATAACGACATTATATCAGAAACACGCTACATTACGCCAGAAACACGCTGGGTTGGTTTGGAGCTCAGCTGTTTAAAGCTTATTACATGTATTGGGTTCTGTGTACAGTAGGTGCTTGACATGAAAAGCTTCGTTGGAATGGAGTTTTTTTGTTCATGTTCTAGTGGTAATTAGTAAAAAAACATGCAATTCATGTCCTATAACATGTCAATAACTTAGAATTCAAAGTTGTAAGAGAAAATGCATGTTTAGATAACTATCATTTGATTTTGAATACACTATTTATACAGTACACAGTGCAGTGC
>JAVQKI010268661.1:0-19795 GCA_036025975.1 Nematalosa erebi
GAGAGAGGGAGGAGGAGGAGGAGGAGGAGGAGGGGAGGGAGGGAGGTGTTGGGGAGAGGAATGTGAAAGGGGGCAGGTGGAGGAAATGAGAGACAATGGGAATGAAGGGGGGAGTGAAAAGAGGAGAGAAGAGGTAAAGAAAGGAGGAATGGAGAGAAGGAGAGGAAAGGGAGAATGTAGAGGGGGAGTGAGGAAGGGGAGAGGAGAGGTAGAGGAAGGAGGAATGGAGAATGGAGAGAGGAGAGAGGGAGAGGGAGAGAGAGAGCCGGGGGTTAGTCACACACACACACACACACACGCAGACACACACACACAAAGACAAACCAAATGCAAGCAGAGGCACGGCAAGTGGTCTTGCAGGCAACTAGCCAGACAGCCACGCAAGCACATGAGGGGACTCTCACGTACACACACAGCTCTGCATTTATCAAGCTTGGCTTGTAACTCCAGTGGTCACCAGTGTTCTCAGGAATTAGGTTAATGGCTGCTAAATCAATCAGCTTACACACAGTCTGTGGGTTTAATTGGAAAACAAACTGGGTAAATGCTAAGCTAGGGCCAAACTCTAATTTGGATTAATGTTTGAACAAGAACAACCTGATGAAATTTGGACAGATTGAAATGTTAATCCAAGAGACATGTATTGATCATTATCTTCACAACACGAGTAACCACTGATACAATTTCACATCCAAAGCAAACGCAACAGCAATTCCGCTCAATTGCTCTTAAAATATTTGGCGATATAAAGGGCAACAAATGAGCTGCAGTATCAGCCGCTGTCTGTGACTCCAGTCGAGCTACGGTCATGCAATTCCAGCTGAAAAAACAGAGCAAAACAGCAAACAGAAGAGTACAAGTGCCGAAGACAGGTTTAAACAACTGTCTTTTTAAAAAATCTTAAGCATTGGCAGAAAAGCCTAGGCTTCAGAAAGGTAAAGTCAGATGATGTACTGATCTATGTACTAGATGATCCTTCCTGTACACTTTAAATAGAAGGCTTTGTTGATCTACCAGATTGAAACGGCATGCTAATTCAATTGGTCTGCATACAGTAGCACAATGATGAATGGCACAAATGCATGATGGGAATTTGACTTTCTGAAGCCTAGTTTCTGCACCTCAGGTCTCAAGTGTCCTCCCATTCAGTGATAAGGCACTCAAGGCAGTTTGGAGAGCTTGGTCAGAATGAAGAAGACCTGCAGCCTGAAAGCAGATCCAGGTGGCAACAATACACTGGACACTTAGCCACATGCAGAAGGCTGAATCCAAGACATGCAGCCAAGAGACTGTGTGTTCAAGTCTGTTACTAATATAAAATAGCAATTTTAAAAGAGGAGGAGAGTGGTGGGGAATATAAAAGTTGTATTTGTGACAAATTCTGAATGACACAGCACTGCAAAAAATACCAGAGGTTTCAAATCGCTAGAGAAGAATCAAAATCTTTACCAAAAAAATCTTCTGAACACATAAAACGTTTGCTAAGGATAAACAATAGACTAGTGTAAACTTCACTAATGTAAAGGTTGAAAATGGTCAACTTCAAATCATACTTAGGTCATTTTTATTGATTTTTCACATAGCCTTTCACATAGTCTGAGTGTCCCTCCTGACTTACCGTAGTCGCGGAGCAGAGCCTGTGCGGGTCTTTCGCTATCGGGCGTGGTGGCCTCTGAGCTGCCAGCACTGGCGGTGCTGATGCCACTGTTGTTTCTGCTGTGGCTCTTAGCCAGGGAGTGACTGCCATCCAAACTGCCCTGTGGAGCGGCAAAGCACAGCACTCTTTCCAATATGTCATCACAGCCTCAGGTGTTTTTCCTCTGCTACAGTAAACTACTTCCTCTTGCTCAGACACACACACACACAAATTTTAATTCTCACACGTACAAAAATAAAATATATAACTGCATTACCAGTCACAGTATCACTTACCACTTCAGCTTGGGCACCAATGGACTCTAACAGAGCTGAGTCTTGTACAATATTCAACATGGCCCCTGTAAACACATCAGTATAATTTATTTTGGTTCATTCATGCAGTGTAGTGAAGGTCAACACTGTCAATTTTCCCCAGTCCTACTGAGAGAGGGACGATTTTATGCATGCAACATCACTGTCCTCCAAGACAAACAAATTTACCTAGAATCATCTGCGTGTTGGTCGGGTCCGTCTCTGTCTGCAATGCGCCAATCAAAATATTGACCAATCGCAGCTTGAGGGAGAGGAAGGTGACCGCCTTGTCGTGGAGTGAGTCATCATTACTGAATTTCCCTTCCAGCAAGACCTAAAAAACACAGAGTGGCAAAGTCTGATTCAGCACTGGGGCACAGTATGAGCCTGCCTCTATGACTTAGTAGCCGGCAGCGGTGCTACAACTCTCCGCAACGTGATGACTACACAAGATTTGATTTGTTTTATGGGGGAGAGCAGACACCTCAAATCTGATTTAAGAGGACAGCGAGTGCGATGGGAGAAAGGCATGGCGGGGAGAAGACAGGCAGGTGCTGATTTCCTACCTCTGATTTGACGTTGCCAAAGTGATGAGGCAGAGGCAGCATGGAAAGCAAGATGTGGATGGAAGCTCGGCGCAGCTCTGTGGGGTTCACGTAGGATTTAAATTTGGACAACTCCCTAGAGGTGGAGAGAGAGAGAGAGAGAGAGAGAGAGAGAGAGAGAGAGAGAGAGAGAGAGAGAGAGAGAGAGGGAGGGAGGAAAAGAGAGATGGGGAGATAGGGGCAGAGAGGAAGACTTAATCACCATGGTTCATTCACGGTTCTGTACAACTACAACACTGGTATACTGTAATTTTAAAGTCCATTAATTCTTTAATCAAAAGATTATCTTCCAGAATCTTTCAGGGACATTCAGCATTGTTACATCTTCCATCATTGGGCTCTTGCATCAGTAGTAATGCGCACACACTCAGGCAACAGAACAAAAATGTACAACAGATACATTTCAATTAAATATGAATAATTTGGGATTCTTTCCATTGCTAACACAATCCAGATTCAATTAAGATGTTTGATGTTGACCGGTCTGTTCTATGGTCATCATAGTGGCAATGACATTAAAAAGGCAACAGCTCAACTATTTTGTTTGTTCTTATAACTAACATCCAACTGTACCAGACTCTCCATAGGTTTCATCTACTAGCTAGAAAAGAACTCGAAGAGTGCAGACTTCCGCCAAGGCAATATAGGGTCATTGACGCAATACAAATTCCAGACGGTGTTCCGGATCACCACCAAAATGTAATCATGTGTTCCTTGTCCTAATACCCAAGTTGTCTGAAAATTTCATTTAAATCTGTGTAGTACTTTTTGAGTTTTTTTGTATGCAGACAGACAGGCAGACAGACAGACAAATAAACAAACGCCGGTGAAAACATAACCTCCTTCTCAGACGCAAATATTGTTCTTATCGAGTGCAACTGAGAGGATTATCTGCAAACTAGCAGATGCATTTGATTTAAAACCAGCTCTGCTGCAGCTATGTTTAGCTCATCATTGCTTTTCAACATTTTGTTGAGTCATATTGTCGAGCGTTACATAATCTTAATTGCGTGAGGGAGAGACCTGAACTGCCAAGAAAGCATTAAGTTTAGTTGCACCGTCAGTACTGGGTGAATGTATAACTATAAACGTCATGATGGGAGACAGGACAGCCTCTCTCTCCTCACAGGATTCACATGAAGCAACTGCACACAAAGCCCATAGAGAGGAGATGTCCTGCTTAAAATATGCTACGAATAAAATAAGGAAATACATCAAAAGCATGTTGGGACTTCTGTCAGGGCTATAGTACATAATTGTGTAAGAACAATCATGGAAGCTGCTTCTTCTCTGCCTCTTTCTCAGTCTTTCTCTCTCTGCCTTTCCCTCTCTGTGTTTGTCTGTCTGCAGTAAAGAGGAAAAGGAGGAAGGGTTGTTGGATCCCAGTGTGTGTCTGTTTATTGGGTCTGTGTCTCACCGGTCAGGAAGGATGTTCTCCAGGGCTGAGATGAAGTATGGCACCACCACGTTGATGCCTTTCAGGTCGGAGCAGAACAGAGCCGAGGAGTTGAGGATGATGCTGGCCAGGACTGGCCGGCAGATGTAGTCCGATATCTGGAGGCCTTGAATCAGAACCATGTAGAATCTTTCGAAAGAGGAAGACATGGTTTGTGTAAGACGCAAAATAAGAATGGAAGCATTGATCTGAAATTATGGTTAGTCAATACTTCTGTGTGGGCTGCCCAGTTGCTAACAAAAAACTAAGGGGGAAATACTGTATTTTTTAACCCAGGTCCAATTATTGGAGATTTTAAGGTATGATCATTAATTTGGGGCAAAATCACTTAACAGGAAATACTTAATTAAATCTTGCCAGATTTCAAATTTCCTATGCATTTTCCTATTTTTATTTTATTTATACTTCATCTTTCCAGGTGAGTCCCAGTGAGATCTTAATCTCTCTTTCAAATGAGCCTGGGAATTGTCACCTGGACAGGTAGACTGGGAGAATCTCCTCGCCAGTTTTCTTGCTGCAGAAGATGCGGCAGAGCGTGCCACACGCCTCGGCCCTGCCAGACTCGTAGTTGTCGGGGAACTCGTTGGCATCAAACATGGGGTTGGAGACCATGGTGTCCGTGGACATCTGAGAGCCTTTTCTCCTCAGCTCGACTCCTGCCTGAGTGGCTAAGGCTGGCAAGAGAACAAAGGAGAGCAAAGGAGAGGAAGAGAGAAGAGGAGGGGAGAAGAGGAGAGGGGGATACCAAGGGTAGAAAGGCGAAGAGATGAGAGGGTTAGTGATGGAAGGAGAGAGACAGAGAGAGACAGAGAGAGAGAGAAAGAGACAGACAGAGAGGTGAGAGGAGAGGAGAAGAGAGAGCAGAGAAGGAGAGATGAGAAGAAAGGGAGAGAAGTTGAAGAGAGATACAAACAGACAGAGACAGAGAGGGCAAGAAAGAGAGAGAGAGGAGAGAGAAAGATATAGAGAGCATAAAGCAGTGAATAAGACACACCTAAGGGAAACACAGGCCCCAAAAAACTGACTGACTAACTAACAGACAGCAATTGTTGCATTGCTGTTGTTGCGCGACTACCCAGCATCAAGCACAAAGGAAGTGAATCCCATTCAACTGTTTGACATCTGAAAGACTTTTATTATTCATTTCATTGAATGATTGGATGGACTGATGTACTGAATTAATCAGTCCACAGAAGCTCTCTTTATTAAACTGGAGTGAGCTGCAATTAAATCAAATACAGTACAGATTGCAGACTGCTTAATTAAAAAACTAATCAGAAACTCAACAGGGATGAGAGTTATCTAAAATTTAACAGGGAGTTAAACACATGAGTGTTATCTCTACCTTCTTTTCATCTATTGCAGAACTCCAAAGGATCTTAACAATGCAAGAGACCCCCAACCTAGTGCTCCGGTAGGATTTAAAACTACTTCTGCCCACAGAGCCAAGGAGAAACTGTTAGAAGAGAAACATAATGCACTCTCCTTGCTTGTCCTCTGAGTATAAAACTGTTCACTCATCCATCTAGACCAGAATTAGACTAGATGCCCAATGAGTCTGGACAGCTGCTCTCCATATTCACTAAGAATGATTTCTCTCATTAAAATTGCAAAGCCATCAGTATCCACAGCATCCATCAGTATTACAGCCAAACGGCTCTAAAAATAAAGGAAAGTGTGATAAACTGTAGCGATGGCAGGGCTCTTTAAAGCCTGGTTAGTGTAAATCCCTAAGGTGGACACAGGATGGGTTAACAGGTGTAGAGGCAAGGCAATTATGGGCAGGCTGAGTCAATTGTAAACAAACATTTATGTTGTGGTTTAATTGTTCAAGTTTTTGACTTTAAGGCTACTTGAGAGAAGAATTAGAATTAGATTCAAATTTACCCTATGCAGCTCTAGCTTGTTTCTGCCATTACTGAGCTCCCCCTACAGAATATGTGTGGTTTGCACAGCCATTAGAAATGGTATCTGAACTGTCAAAGTAATAAACACAATATTACACAAAGGACAAGACACATTGTGTAAGGATGGCGACAGATGAATTGCTTGGCTGTTTTTTTTTTTCCCTGTATCGGGCTCAGATAAAGGTGAGAGTGGTTCACCGTTGTCCCTACTTGTCAGTTTACCATCAAATGACTTCAAGGCGGTCACAAATTTAAAGGATGCATAAGGAAGCCTTTGAACAGTTAGAGAAATGATTGGTCGGCAAATTGCCAGAGCCTGTGCTGAAATCAAGCCGTTGTTATCAGTGACCCATCCGTGTTATCCACAATATCTGTTGCAATTGACCCATAGGAATCTGGGTGGTGACCAGTCAGTCCAAACAAACACAAGCAGGAAACAAGTGCAAGCAAAGCCTGTCCTTACAACCAAAAACAAACAGTGCTACTATGTGAAATGAATGGAAATGTTACTGCAAGATTAGGAGTGCGCAGTTCTTCTCAACTCACAAAACTATGAGGGCAAACCTACGCAAAACAAAAAAAATAGCCAAGTGAAAGCTCAAGCACCTTACTTACAAGATTTATAAGAAAGAAGAATTTGGAAATATGTGGCTGCAAAACAACAACAGCAAAAATCAAAAAATGAACCGAATCAAACCAATCAAAGAACAGTAATATGTGAATAAATTTGGCAAAAGGCAATGAAGCATTCGGCAATGGTTCTGTCAGGCTAACAGACCTCAAACAACATGGTTATTTACAACGTATTTCCCTGGATATTTAGTGGCATTTCCTATATCCAAAAAGGAAAATGAGGAGAAATGGATCCCATCACATAGCCAGGCTACATCACCCTGGGGCATTTATACCACACCACCACCCAAATGCTGATAGGCTAACAAAAAATTGCTTGAAAAGTTCCAGTTCTCCAGTGGGGGTCTCCACTGGTGGTCATGAAGTCAATATGGAGGCAGTCAAAGGACAGCTAATTAACACTTCAAAGACCACAAAAATGTCCCCCATCAAAAGATAAAAATAAATAAAATGACCCTTCCTCGAACAAATCTGCAAGTCATCTTCTTATAATGAGACGAGGCTGCCAAAGGAGTGCATTGTAAATAAGCAGGCGCCAGACGCTCATTAAAAACTAGCGCTTGACTCTCCATGCACAACTCCTTGACTGAGAGGACTGCTATGATTGAGGGGATTTACAAAGGCTATACACCATCACTTTAATGACTGCTCTCTGCCAATGACTTGCATGTATCCCACACAGCATGTCAAAGTGGTATAACGAGAGATCACATACCAAAGCTAGCTGGTTAGCATGCTATCTGATCTGGGCATTGATATTTTGGCATGACAACATGACGGTCATTTCCTCACATACTGTGGCTATTTTGAGGTAGCTTTTTTAAGCTACAAATCCTGCTCATCCTTAAATGTCAACTCTAAAGTGAAGCACACTTGGCAATTATAAACAGGGAGGCGGTACTATGTGTGTGTGTGTGTGTGTGTGTGTGTTCTTACCAGTCATGCTGCTGTCCCGACTCAGGCTTGAGTGGAGTTTGCAGTGGACCAGTGCAGCATCGAACAGCCACTGGCCAAACAGGTTGAGGACACTGTTGACCTTGGGCCGCGTGGGGGCAGGGAGGGGTCGTGGCTCGGAGCTCGTCTGGTTGGGGCTGGACAGAGGAGAGGATGAGGAGGAGGTCTGGTGCGACACTTTGGACTGTCCCGTCTGGTGGTAAAAGTAGAAGAGGCATTTTATTTGCAAATGGTTAATCCTTCCCAAAGTGAAGTAATCAATATTTAAATATTGACTTTTCTGTCAAAAAGATTCTTCAGTGGTATTAGTGTCATCACTGTAGATGACAATGGGCACCCTAACTTTTCAATAGAAGGAAATCTTCAATTTCAAATACTTGGACCATATATCATAATGCTAGGCATTCATATTTGAATACATTTTATGCTCTGTGTTTTAAGACCTCAACGTTAGCCTCCTACCGTCGAGGCCTTGCTGGTCGTCTTGGTAACAGCTGTTGGGCGGTGGCGCCGACTGTGTGGTGGAGTTGTGTTCGTGGTGGTTGGGGGAGGAGGCATGCTTAGCCGGTTCACTGGAGTGGGAGGGGCACTGTCTGAACGGGGGCGGGATATACCTGCAGGACAGGTGTACGGAACACAGAGCAATTAATCAGACAGGTGATCCAGGTGAGGTCCTCCCGGATCAATTTCATCATCAGATCATTTGACTTCCGAAATCTTCATCTTTGTGGGATCCCCCCCCCAGCACACCCCAAATTGTTCCCATCTATTAACATCAGATCAATCAAGCAAACATGCCATGTTTTTTTGCAGACAGCCTGAATCACCAGCGCACACAAGGCTCATCAGTGGAGCAACCAGTACCATTCTGACTGGCAGCATTAATGAGTAACAATTGGTTTTTGGTGCTTTAGCATCCAACACACATCACAGAACACCATCCCTCAGGAAGGCCATCACGTGAGTATCATTGGGCATTTGAGCAAAACAAGAACAACAAATTTGGTCGCTCAACAGCAAACACCATAATTCGCACAAAAGGCAAAGACAGCATGTACCACAGTACTAATTTCAAGTAATTTACTCCATGCACCATATACCACACATTTTCTGGAGGATCCCCACAGAATTGATTGGGTTAGTAAAGCTCTTGCTCTTAATGATCAAGATCCATATGGATTCCAAAATGCAGGGTGAACAAAATAAAGCACTGACACAATAGCATGTTTCACAACCCTAGATGCAATGCATTATGATCTCTGGAGGCCAAATCTAGCTATTCTGACTTGGTCCTACCCGGCAACAGAACACTATAACCTCTTCTTCTTCTTAACTGTGCTAAAAACTTTGTTTTTGTTGTCTAATGTAATAGACTGCAGTAGAGCAGATGTTTGACCAGATGCCTGGTCTAAATGGGAACAAGTAACACAGTACCTCAGGATTTTCAATACCGCATATGACCCGTCCCTGGTGATCACTGAATATCTTCTATCCATCTCAGTACTGTTTGTGCAATTTTAATGTTATTGATCACCTTAACTGGAAATGCTCAACTAATTGTGTGTGCCACCTGCAGTCTAGGGAAAGTGGGATTAGTTATGCAACCTGATTGTGTGAATGAATGGAACCATTAAAATAAATGACTATTACAATCTGGTGTTTCAAAATAGCATTGCCCACCTATGGGAAAACAGCAATACTTTACTGTTTAATACTACAATCTTTTTATTCCTTTAGATATGCCTGGGTGGTAAATGACACCTCTCACAGGGACCCTAAAGGAAAGAAAAAAATCTGACCCAAGTTTTGTCTAGTTTCAAAGGTTAGAAATGACTATGTGTCTAACATTATTCTAAGGGCTTATTGACTTTTATAAGGGGCTGACTTAGTTTCCTTTGGTTTTAATAGTTTAAACTATTATATATGTATATAACTATTATCTATATATTACTATATTTATAGGAAAATAAGACCAAGTAAGCATATCTACCAGCACATGCAGGAGAGAAGGCAAAATACTGTACATTTGACATTTTTGACTAATTGACCCTCAACACAAAGGGCCCAAAATCAGCAGCCATAGTGCATGCACCATTCCACAATAAGATCTTGCCAACCCCAGCAAATCCACCAATCCACATCAAGTGCCCTCATGGCTGTTTAGGAGATCTACAAAGTACCATAAGATGGTAGTCTGTCACGAAAATTGTTCCTAGACACAGCAACACCTGGGGAGAAGATGGTGTTTACAAACAGAAAGAAGAAGACATATTTGGAGAGGAAATAAGAAACGAGTGGATCCATTTCGCAAATATATATAAAAAAAAAACTAGAAATTTGTGGAATTATGAGTACCAGCTATGAAATTAATAACTTAATAACAGGATGGAATGAACTATTTAACAACAAATAACACCAAAATAATAAGAAATTGTGCTGAACAAAAACATGCTTCCTGATTGAGGCCAGCAAGCATCTGAGAAATCAAACATGGCTTTAGGTAACACATAGGATCATTGCTTTGGTACATCCAAAGTACCTATGGAGGGCAGTCTGTCCCGGATATAGCCCCGAGACAGTGTGACTCCTGTGGAAGAAAGCTCTTGTAAGCCTACACAAGGAAGAGAGAGAGAGAGAGAGAGAGAGAGAGAGAGACAGAGAAGGGGGCATGGATAAATGGAAACAAAGAAAGGAGAAGAAAAAGAAATAACAGCACAAGCTTTACACAATAAACACTCAGGCCCCATGGCACAAGGACACACACACACATATATACACACACACAGACACACACGCACGCATAATATACATCACACTGACAGTGTGTTAGTAAAATGCACCACTGGGTAAGGGCACATGGGAAAAGGTTGATTGGTATTTAGTAAAACACTGATCATTGCTGTGACTGACATACAAAGACATTCACAGAGCTGCAGCGCATTTCGTCAATTTATGTCCGTCGATTCTGGACGAGAGTGGCACTTAACGGTCAACAAACAGAACATAACGATGTGGAGAAAGGAAAATATTTGTTGTATGTGCCTGTCTGCTTACAATGTTTATGTTACTGCATAGCTCAGTGTATATGTGCCTGTCAGACTTAGTGGAACAATGTAAACACTATGTAAGGTCTGAAAAGGGCATCCAGACATGCAAGCCAGTCTCTCTCTCATACTCACACACACACACACACACACACACACACACACGCACACACACACAATGTTTATAGGCTCTGGCATGTTTTTCAAAGGTCAAAAAGGCATTCCATATAGTGTAGCAGAAGGATGAAGTGCTTGGTGACTTTGTCTTAGTGAGCGCACAGTGGAGTTGAGGCCCAGTCTGTCTATCCTAAACTGGGGGTCGTAGGGCTGCGTTGTGCCTCACCGCAAACCGACCACACACATATGCTTCCTCTCGCTAGAGGACAGACCACAGGAAGAGTAAACTAAAGGGACTGTTTAACTGAAAAGCAGTAAACTCTACAACATGATCGAAATGTGCTGATACATCTCACAGGTGTGTGTATGTGCATATGTTGACCAAAGGTCACAAGAACAGAACAGTTAACAAGCCAAGACACTCTTTGGTGCCACTATAAGAACATTGCATAGCCAATGCACACGAGCAATGTGGGCAAGGATCACATATCAAAGAAGCCTCTCACATGTATAAGTCAAAACCACCTTGAGGCGCGCAAGGCACTGATATCTACATAGCACCTGTTCACTCTAAAAGACCTTTTTTTTTTGTTGTCGCTTTTTTGAGATTTTACAGCAATGATGAATAAGCAAAGTCACAGTCACATAACCCTTTATAGCCCCAGATTGGCAGAATCATTTCAGAAAGGTCAGGCAAAGGACACTAAGTGAAGTTGGAGTACCATAGGAAGGCAGCTTTTCACGGAGCTCGAGTTGCTTAAAGAGGAGAGTTTGCACAGCAACACCTACGGGGGAACACACATCAACACTTGAGCCGGTTCAGCACAATATAAAGAAAAGGTTGACAGAATGAAGTAAATAAAACAAACAAACAAAAAAAAAACCCAGATCCTCTCTCAGCGTTGTCCAGCTGAGACCAGCTGAGAGGCGGAGTCTTTTAAAGGGAGCCCAGTGACAGCAGTGCAGCTTCCCTCTGGTCAGAGCAATGACTCCCGCTAACACTCAGGGCAATAGGATCACCGTGCTTTTGACTACGCAAATATACACAGCAAAATGATGATAAGCCAATTGGATCCACTTGAGACAGGGGAGACTTCCCAAAAGCTTCTGCTTTCAGGACTCCAACAGAATTGAGAGCAGAAGAGGAGGCACAGATTTCATGTACAGTACATTTAAAACTACACAAGGCTCAGTGGCTGAGTCCCAATGCCCTCACGAGCCTAAACCCTCAAAGACTAAACTAGCATTTATTGACTCGATTAGTCTTTGAGGGTTCAGGGTAAGGGGGTGCATTGGAATTCAGCTAATGTTTACGGGTATTCACAGACTCTGATGAGGAAGAGCAAGTAAGGGGTGTGGCCCGCACGCTCACCTAGGAAGGCGTCCACCAGACAGCTGATACCCCTCATGGCGCGGAAGAAGATCTGGGGCAGCTGCTTGAGGCAGGGGTGCTGAACCACCTCCTGGGGAACCCCGCTCACTCCCAGGAGCTGCTCTTGGAACTTTGGCGTGGAGCTCACGATCACCGGGTTGCTCAGGTCCACTGGGTTGCTGGTGTGGGGAAACAGGGGTAGAAGTGACCAGCTTAGCTCCAGAGCAGAGGTTCAAAACGTACAGAGTGAGCATGTCCGTTCCAACCACTAGCTAAAGCAACCAGGGCTGTAGTGGAAGCTAAACGCAGCTAAACACAGTTTACCCACCTCTTAAAATGATCCACTAGCTGCTAACTTTTAACATTTAAAATCCCACTCCATTATGAACATTCAGTATTTAATACCACTGATATTGTTACACAAACATCTGACAATAACTCACAAACCATCAAACATTTTGTGCATGTCTTTCAATACACATGTTTGATACTGCATGTCTTAGTAGAGGCAATATATGGTAGGAATTTTGTGACTATGGTCACATGAACATCTAGTTCGGAATAAGGTCAATATTCTGGTTAAAGCAAGTTCCTGGATTCCCAGTTAACTTTCTGTGGCGTCAGCACTGTGAAACACACATCTATTTCTTAGGTGTGTAGTTTACCTGAGCATGTGCAGAAAACGAAACCATGTCTGGGCCACACAGTCGTTGTCCATCTCAGAGGGAATGAGGTTGGCATCCTCCTCGGGGACCTTGAATGGCGGGAATGAAGGGCCGTATGTGAACCTCAATAATCTGGACAAAAGAAAAGAGAGTGAGAGAGAGTGAGAGAAAAACAGAGTGAGAGGAAAGAAAAATACATAAATAAACAAAAATAATACAAGGATAAATCATGTCAAGGGCACAGCTTGGGGTTCCACGGGACTGGATTCTTGCTTGGACCAAGTGATACACTCTTTGCACATCAGTACTGACAAACCTCTACCTGATTCACGGGTCAAAGTCATCATTTACCTGGAGGTGAGGGCAGCGATAACTTTGCTCCACTGCTCCACCACGGGCGGATGATGCCTCCAGTTGGCCAGCATCTCCCTGGCCGTCTTCCAGTAGGGCGGCGTGGGGAAGCAGCGCGTGCAGGCCAGGAGCCACACCTCAAACAGCACGCTGATCAGTTTCTCAGCCAGCTTCTCCGCAATGCCGCCTGCAAACAGCAACATCGCGCCAGTCAAACAGGGCTACAGGGCTCTGCTTTTGCACTGATCCAAACAGGAGAAACAAGCTGATTTTCATAGTTTATTTTGGGATGAATGATACATTTATGTAGCTCAGTGTCTTGTTCAAAGAGACGATATATTATTTGTTTTGCATTTCATGAGATGGTTATGATATGTGAGCTCAACAGTCAGTCAAATTCCACCTTTAATTGTGCGCCTCAGAAGCAGTGTGGAATTTTCATGACTTTTGTCTGTCTTAGCAAATTATGATCACAAACCACTTACAGGTCCTGGACTGTGAGAGAATTTTTTTATTTTATTTTTTTTGTGTGTGGAAATACTGAAAGGACAGCAGCTAGAGGACCATAAGGGGCATTTTGCTGATTTTACCAAAAAGTGTCTGGTGTCAGAACAGGATTGCAGACTGCATTTTTAAAGACCCACAATGGAAAATAATGCGCATGGCTTGCTGATTTACTGTAAATGTTGATGACACCTCAGACATAGACCATAATGTACGGTAAGCAACATTAAACGCAGTATTGTAGAAAAGTGAATGTGTGTGTGTGTGTGTGTTAGAGACACAATTGTCCATCCAAAAGTATCCCTGTTTTTCATCAGTCTGTAGATTGAGTAGATTGACAGTGTGTGTGTGTGTCTCTGTGTGTGTGTGTGTGTGTGTGTTTGCATATTCCCACCTCCTACAGTGGGCGGTGCGAGCAGGGTGTCATTGATGCGCAGCAGGAAGAGAAGCAGCACCTCCCAGGTCTCGCGCACCATTGAGGAGGAGTCACGTGCCAGCTTCTGCACCGCACACAGCACCTGCTGGCACAGGCGGAAGTGCATCGGGCTATAATGCTCCGGCCTAGGACACAGGACAGGACAGGAGAGGGGGTAAACAACAACAGAAACTCAACACTTTGTAAATACAGGTTAAACTAGTGGTCAAAATCTCAAAAGAGAGTTACAGAGATGGTGAGACAGAAAGACAGAGCGTGAGAGCATGAGAGAGTGAAAGAGAGAGAGAGAGAGAGGGGATATAAAAAGCAAAGGATAAACAATAAGACTTACAAAAGGTGAATGAGAAGAAAAAAAAACATAAAAGAACAGAAAACCACATCTAAAGTAGTTCTATTTTTGATTTCATTTTGGCTCATGGGCTTACAGTCCAAAGTAAATGCGGCCCATAAATGTAGTCTATGCAGCAACAACTACTGCTCAAACCTGACCTCTTCCCTCGCTGACAAAAAATAGCCAAGAAAACAAATATCCAAAAATATCAGCATGCCAATCACACTCAAGCCAAAATAACATCTTCAGAAATCGTTCCAGCTGAAATGACAAGCTATAGCACTGAACAAGTCAACATCTATCATAGTACAAATTACAGAGGGGCTTAGGGGGTCTGCCCCAACCAGCCCCATTTAAAACTTGGACCCTCCCTAAGAAGAAAAATAAAATAGCAGCCTAGCACTATAATTCTCATACATGGAAGAAAAAAGATCCTTCCCTAAACTGACAAACTACACTTATTTTCTCACATTTGCTTACTACTTATAGTAAAACTTGGTTGAATTCCAGTGTCAACACCCTAAGCTTTAAACCCCGATTTAAGTGGCATGTATGAACTTCATTATTGGCTTCATTACTGGTTCATGCCAGTTAAGCTTCTTTGGAGATAGGGGTTATGCTTATGGGGGGCATTAGGATTCAGTCATCAATAGGTCACTCATTTTCCCTCAGGTTGTGGGTGTCTGGGCTTCGCTTTCCTCTTGTGACCTTCATTTCTATTCCGTTTTGGAGTAACAGACCCACTTTGTCTTTCAACTAATTAGCACATGGGTGCACATGAGACATGAGAAAGCATGAGAAAAATGTTGCAAAACAAATTAGTGATACCTTGGCAAGAAGAGATTGTGCAGGTGTTTCAGAATGGTCTGGACGTAGAGGTTGGGCTCTTTGATGATGGGCTGAGGTATGGAATCTCGTGGAGACACCAGGGCCATGATCCAGTCTGTGTAGACGTCCACACACAGCTTCACCGTGTCGCCGTCCAGAGGCAGGGTCAGGCCATAACACAGCACCTCCATGGTCCATTTCACCTGATGCCCCAGAGGACAGAAGACATGTAGTTCGTTTACAAAACAGATCTAACAGACATGCATGCATAACCGAACGGGTAAAACAACAATGAAATGAACAACAGTACAGTGAATGCAATGACTACCCACTATGCAGGGAATATAAATGACACACACAATACGTATTATGTATACCCTACTGAACAATAAGAGAAAACAACACTAAAAGTACTAGAATGTCAGTTCAAAGTGTTCACAGCCTGCAGCCTATGGCCTAATACTGTACATGAAGCTCTAGCCTTGCAAAAAGATCAGTGTCTGGTAAAATTGAATGGTCGGCTATCCACAATCATCCTTAACTTCAAAATGATACTATACTGATAAAAAAAGCTTCACAGAATGAATGGTGCAATTGAGTCCTAATGGTGATCATGTGACACTATAAACCACTGACATGGTAAACAAACTGCTCAATTTATCCTCCTAACAACATTACATCTTCTCCAGAGCTTTTATCAACATCATCACTCATTAACTTTGGTATGTGACTGTGGTCTGGCTCGGCCCTACTGAACAGCCACCCAGTCCTCAACAGGAAGAGTACCACATGAGGTGCCCCCGAAGCACTCTGCTCAGCTTAGTCGCTTATCTTGGGAGGAAAAACATGCCAGGAAACCAAACAGACACTCAGCCTCGCTGAATCGAGGGCCTGGGTGCATTCCTTGGCAAGGGACTTGAAATTGCTCTTGCCCCTTATAGCGAATCAGTCTTATCTAATAAACGCTGGGCAGGCATGCGGGCAGGCAGGCAGGCTACAGAGGGCCCAGCCCCAGGTTGGGCTGGGTTAGGCAGGGCAGAGAGAGGTAAGCTGTGAAAATCACAGGCAGGAGCCGCAGGGAATACACAGGAAATCCTTGCACTGTTATCACGCCACACAGAAGCCAGGAGGAACCTAAAGTTCCAACACAACAGGGGCGGAAGTCAGCAAAGGCACAGGGAACAATACCGAGTTCTGTTGTGGGTCTGCGCACATTTAAACACACACACTCACACACAATACAAAACAGCTAACACATACAAACAAAAAGGGAACTGTTACAGTTAATGTCCATGGCAGAAATGAGACTCACACTCACAAGCAGACAAGATCATGATACAGGCTAAAGAGAAATGAGAGGAGGAAGAACCATCTGATCTGGTCAATGGCTAGCTGCATTTTCAAGGCACAGACTAACTCTCTCTGCACTGCTGTAATATAAAGCCTGGCACCCACTGCCAGCCAGACAACCAGACAGAGTATCAGAGTGAATGTCCATTCCACAGTAGACACATTAGGTCCTTTGTTTTTATGACGCTCTTCCTCACCAGGACCAAGTATCCCAACAACAATCTATCAGCGGAACAGGAGAATATATCTGCAGTAGCAAACAATGGCCCGAGCTAAATATACACTGTATGACTTACAACAGGCCAATACTCAAGAACCCTCTTATGTCTGGCACCACCCCTCTGTTTGATAGTCATTCTTTCCAATTCATCCTCTCTCTCTCTCTCTCTCTCTCTGTCACACAAACTCTTTTTAACACTCACTCTAATTTTCACTCACTCATTCACTCACACAATTATTACAGTACCTCTTTATCTGTCTTTAGAAAGCTCTCTGATGTGGGGCCTCCAAGGCTGGCTCCTAGGGGCCGAACTACAGCATTGGCCACATCTCTTCCAACTGTCGCTGGATAGGAATGCAGGACACTCACGTTGCCCTGGTCATTCTGGACCACCAGGTGCAGAGACCTCCACTCGGAATACATGACTGTGGCTTCTACTGGATCCAAGAACAGCCTATGAAGGGATAATCATATAGTCATTGTGTCATACACCTGCCATTGTGTCATACACTTAGAGACAAACACAGTGGGGATGATGGGTAAAAATACTTCAACTCTTGCCTCTAGCTTCACAGTTCACTTGAGAGGAACAACAAACAAAGAAAGGACTTCTTGTGTTTTGGCAACACTGTTCTCCAAATCTTGAAGTTGAATTTCGCTGGGCATAACGTTACTCTAGAACAGGGGTGGCCAAGCTACCGCCCGGGGCCTATTGCAGCCCTCTGTTCTCTTTCATAAGGCCAGCAATGAAGTAAAAAAAATCCTTTCATGTGACCCATTACTACATTAATCTAATATTATACTGTAACACTCGCACATCAGTTTCAGTGCTGGTGTGGTATATTTGCTCTCGCTATGTGGCTTGTGTGAGGTTTGGTCTGGACAATGAAATGTCCAGGTAGTATGTGCACGTGCGTGTTTCACTCTATCATGTCATCAGATATGTTAATACTAGCATCAAATGATAAACACTGCAGAGGCGTGTGCCAAATTGGGCATTCAAGTTATACCGCATCTAGTTTGAATAAAAACAAACGCATGCTTTGTAGACTGCCTCAGTCTTAGTATAAAATGTTATCTTTCTCATTTTGCCTGTCCCCACTGTCCACTTGTGAATAACTTGCATTTCATAGGAACGCTCGGATCCACGACTTCTTGGCAGCAAATGCGACAACGGTCTGTCCGGGATACTAGAGTAGGTTCATTTTCCCCGTATCCAAACATTGGCATTCATAGCAAAATTACGGATTTTTAGATTTGATATGACGCCAGTTATCTTGGCAAATCATTAAAGTTTCCGCCCTCCTGCTTCTCCCCGGGCGGTTGTCATACAGCTTCCAAACTACCAGCAAGGCGAACTATCAAACAAGCTAAGCACAGGTTAGCATTAGCACATTTATCAGCTGAGTTTTGTCAGACTTGCATAAACAAATGAGAGAGAAACATTAGTCACTGACAGTTATACAAACTCATTGTTACTCTTCATTGATACTTGAGCAACCACGGAACCAAGCCAGACACTTTGTTACACTGCGGGAAATCCCGTCTAAAGTTCTGTTTGGCTAACGCATCCATGCTAGCAAAGCTAACATTAGAGTATATTTTTTTCGAGGACCATCAAACAGTTTACCATCCGGAACCTCTTCATCTAGTTTTCATGTCAATTTGTGGCAGATCTTAAATACATCTCTGTCTAACTTTTGACAGGTTGCAGAGGTCATAAACCCATAGTGGTTAAGCATAACGCTGAGGATACCGTTAATAACTAACTAGGAAGTGTGAACTGCAATAGATCTGGGCTACTAGAAACAGCTAACTAGCTAGCGTCACCTAACGCTAAATGCATACAAGATAACGAGACAGACAACGTTGTGTAGTTTTGTGAATAGGTACTTTAGGCAGCACAGTTCTTGCACACAAGTTTATTTTGGAAATGAACTGCTTAAATGAAGACGTTTCTTCGACAGTCCAAAACTCAGCACTATCCAACATAGCTAACAGTTGGCAAGGTGAGCCCAATCTCCTATTGAAAATGCACTGTTATTATAGGCCGCACTGCGGGACATTCACGACAGCAACACAAATACACAAGTTGTATTTAGAATAAAAGCAACCACAGATCGCCGGCTACCTGCGTCTGAGGGAACGGTTGACATATCAGACATCGGTGTCTTCTCAGCACAAGTACTTGGACCGACGAATGAACCTCGGAAACATCATCTTTGTCGCTGAAAATCCACTAACATGGACAAGCCTTTCCGCCCTGTCGTCATCCGGTAAGGTTGGCAGTGATGCAAATGCAGACGGATACCTAGACCATGTGGATTGTTTTCTTTAACAAATAAAAGACAAAGCCTGGAGGCAAACAACTCTTATCATTACACAAAGAGTGAATATCCTATCCTGTCCAATAGAACGTACACAGTATGTTTCTCTCTGAAAAAAACTGTAAGAAATTAAAGGCTACCGCGCAGATCTATTGTAGCAAATAAGTCGTGTATCTTTAAAATCAAGGCCCTATTTGGTTTCTGCTAGCCAATCATTGGCCTCCGCTGGCAGGGAGGTGGAAATGTACACAAGTGGGTGCGTTCAACACATTATGATAGAGTTTGTAGAATGAGTTTTTGACTCATGGTTGGCCCTTACAAAAAATCATGCAGCCACTAATTCTTGTTTTCAGAAACACTAATCATGATGCCTAACCTCATTGTACCCTATTCAACAACAATTTTAACCCAAACTAGCCGACCAGAAAAGATTTGAAACGGCACAACTGGTTTCAGGGATAGGCCATTCCAAGTAGCTGTTTAAATCGAAAACCTGGGTAAATTAAGCTGGAGCTGGTGAGCCTGATCATAGAGGAGCCTAATTTTCTTAATTAAACAAAGCAGGCATGTTACTCTATCAGGAGGTTAACCTCTTCCTCTAGCTTTTTCCTAGTCCATAGATGGAAAATGGAATGACAATGAGCACATTTGTATCTAATATAGTAACGTTAGACTAACATTGGATAAAATAATATCCCTTAACCCACTAGGCTACACTATTACTGCATGTCTACTGATTTGTTAG
>JAVQKI010268834.1:0-13278 GCA_036025975.1 Nematalosa erebi
TGGAGGAATTATGCTATTATAAAACACAGAGGGAAATAAACATGAATCATAAGTTCAAATTCTAGCAGCTAATGCATGAAAGGTCTGACAATTGAGCTCCTTTGGTTGAAATCAAATTAATATTAATGATTCACAATACTTAATCTTAGCGTCTTTTGCTGAGGATACAGTATTTTTGTATATATGGAGCAGTCCACAGCTACTGATTTCACTGCTCTCTGCCTCCAGCCTGGTTCACATGAAACTTTGGTGCATCTGTTGTTTTCCCAAGCGACGGTTAAGCGGCACAGCGGCCCTTCTTCTTCTTCTACTCCTTCTCTTTGCTTTAAGGTGTGAGTCACAAGCTAGAATGCTCTGACTACCTCAGACATCTGTCAGCTGTTGCAGAACACACAAAGAGGCTCATACTGAACAAAGACAACAAAAACAAAACAAAACAAACAAACAAACAAAAAAACACACACACAAAACAGAACAAACAAAAAAAAACAAAAAAAAAACAAAAAACAAACGCGATTGATTTATAATGTATTACTGTGATACTGTTTAGATGCACCGAGAGGCAGGTACTAAAGTAAAGTGAGAAATAAACACAAACTCAAGACAAACAGACCAAGGAATCGGAGCTAATCATGAGCGGGCAGGTGCTCGCAATAAAGAGCAAACAGCTAAACAATAACAACAAACAGTAAACAATACCTAATTACCATCATTAAGGACCAGAACCAGTGAACTCTGTCAAATTATACAGATATTTATTAGATTCAGCGATCCGCATACATTCATTAAGGTGATCAACTCTAGAGCACCTTTCACTCATCTAGTTATGTGACAAAGACAAAATGTAGACACTCAGAGGATAGAGTACTTAGTCAAAACTGTATGGGCTGCAATGATTAGACAAATGTACTACTTTACATCTAATAGACATTTCATATTTGCATTTTGGTTTTGCTGAGGCTAAAAGAAGTACACCTGGTTTTTCAGAAGGTAAAACTAGACATTAGAATGTGAGGCCCATTCCTTTCTGCGCAGTTGCATCATTTGTTACACTGTATTTAACCACATCATCACTTAAGAACAGCTTTTATGTGTCTTATAAAGGACTTACATACAAAAATGGAATGACACTGTATTTAAATGAATTCATATGGGACCAAAACAACAGAGTGCAGTTCTGCCTGACCCTTCTAGTTCGGTAGTCTCCACTGATTGACAAATGGATGACCTTTGACCTTTGACCTTTGTCCAATCGGTTTCGCGGCAGGCTGCTCACTGGTTGTTGATCTTGAGGACGAACAGGTTGTTGGAGGTCAGCACGTATAGTCTCTCTCTGGAGGCCCGGAAGCCCAACATGGGTTTGTTGGTGTCCAGGCTCGCCACCTGTTGCTTGGCGACCTGCCCGATCTGCCGACCTTGCTTCCTGTTGAAGAGGACCGTGTCCACAGGAGATGGCTGCCGGTACAGGAAGACCCGCCTCAGGCATTCGCCTAGTGCGGCGAACGAGAAGTCAGGAGCGCAGGTCGAAAACTTCTTGTCACGCTTGGAGGCCTGGACGTAACCTGGAAATAACAAGCAGACGTGCACAGCATTGACTGACAACTGAACAGTTCACTTTAACAGTTTCCTTCAACTAGAGCAAATGTTATTCCTTTCTTTCTGTAGTGAGTTATTGAGGGCTTTAAAAACGCAAGGGGGAAAAACAAGTTATTCAAACGAACACCATGCCGACAAGAGCTGGATGTGTTAATAGTAATGTTCGTCATAGTCGGATGACTTAGCTCAAGCTGGGCAAATGTTTTCAACACACCACGAAGACATCACCTCAAATGGCAAATAAAAATGATTTACAGGAGCTTTAAATGGGTTTACACACATTAAAATAAAGAAATAGCCTCTCTGTGCAAGCATTCGAACAGAAACAGTATTTTTATGGTGGCTTTGCCAGTGTTTTTATTATGTTTTTTAAGGCTAGCATTAGAGCTGCGTTCTGCACTTTGTGATTTGCAAACAATACTTCTAGTGCATCTTCAATGCCAGCATAACAGACACAGTTTTTTTTATGAAGTTCAATGACTGCAGTCGTGACAAAGGGTGAAACACCAGAAGACCAACTATGGTGACACCAGCTGTAATATAACTGCCATAAAAACAACAGTCTAATCTGTATACTTCTCAGGAATAGTCCAACTGGAATTGGCCATGTAAATATACACAGGAGCTCATGCTAACAAACACATACACATGCAAACACAAATGCGCACACACATACTGTACACATGCATACACACACACACACACACACACACACACACACACGTGTATGCATGTACGAATGAAACTGTCAAGTACAGGAGCACATAGGAGAACCTGATGTATGCACTCAGATTCTCACACACCCACAGACAAACACACACAAAACATCCCCTCCCTCCCTCCCTCCCACACACACACACACAAAAACAGATCAGCGACACACAGACTCACAAACACAAAAAATAGTCTCCCGGCCTGTCCTGCTTACCCAGGGCGTTAAATGTGGCGATGTGTTCCCACATTGCATCAGGCTGATTCGGTCGGGGTTGCCAGAGGAGGGCATCCACGTCATGCCGCAGGCAAAAACATGGCATGTCCGTCGGGCTCACGTCCACACTGAACAGGTACTGGTGGCTGCCAAGGTTTACCTAGGTAGAGGTCATACTGATAAACAAACAGACAAGCAAACAAACTAAACAAAACACAACACATCCAACACAAAACACCACAACACAACCAACACAAAACAAAGGTTTAACCATCAGGCAGAGGTTCACCGTATCTACAATAGACCTTTTTTGTGTTCACAAACATTGTGTCGAAAATGTTCCACATTCTGTTGCCAGTGTGCATGTTGGTTGCAGAAAGCCACTGTACCAGAGAGAGTTGAAGCAGATTATTCAGTGACCTTTCACCCTACCTGACCCGCTGTAGTGTAAAATTGGTCACTTTCAGAAGTGTCTTTTAAGGACTTATCAAGTAATCTTGTGTAAGGATTTTTTAACGCGATCTATGAGGTGGGTATTTAGTGTTCCTGGCTCACAAAAATAATTCTATGCACTTTGAATGGTGAACATGACCTATGGTGGTCAACTGGATAAGGTAGCAGCTCGGTGAGCTATCTGTAAAGAGTTAGGCTCGTTGTGTAGTTTAAGATAGGATGCTGTCGATGAGTGTTAGCTAGCGTGTCACTGTCACTTTTAGGTAAAGTAATGCCGCATTTGAGTTGGGAAATCCGTGTCAATATCTCCAAGCCAAATCAAAGTAGAAAAAAACGCACACTGTATCAATTCTTTTTTACTTATTTATTATGACCAATGCCCACAAACGCGTTTCGGCGTTAAGCCATCATCAGTGTGACACACCCTTTAATCACGTTTAATTTGGAAGTTGAGCGCGCCTATCTACAAATATCTCCAAGCCACTAACTTGACAGTATGAAAAATAATAATGTTCTACAAATGTAACCAGCAGTTGATTGTGTTTGAATTCAAGCTACTTTAACGTCCTCTAAAAAAAAGTCTATCCTACTACATACTGTATTCTTCTGGGTCTGCTCCGGAATGCAGATGCTAGGAAGTGGTTTCACTTAGGTTAACATTGTGTGATGAGGACAAGGGTCTGCTTTTGACAGAAAGCTCTTGTTAATGGTGTGTTTTGAAAACAAAAGGCTGGGATGAGGAATTCTTCCAAACTACTTTAAAGTCTCAATATCGGGTAAGTGGAAAGCATGGGGTAGACTTGCAATGAAGTGGACATCTCTTCAGCCTCTGACAGCTTTTTAGGTAAGGTTTCTGCACTTCCTAACTGAGCGTTATACTGTAGAAATGTGTCAACAACCACATTATACAACAGGAGTCTTGAATCAGTACATCTCCTGTCAGCCCAGGTAGCGCAGTGATCACAGACTAGCATAGAGTGGCCATGGGTAACATACATCAACCCATCATGTTGAAGGACAAGCCACACATGTTCATCTGTGCACGATTTATGCACTGGACACTATCTAGGACTGTCAGTCCTCTAATTATTTCAGATAGACAGGGCTAGTTTGCTGGACATGGGTTAGGCCTTGTCATACACTTCAGGAAAACTTCAATAAAAAAAAATTAAAAAAAAAGCTTTTAGTCAAGGACTACGCTGGAACTGTGAAACTGACAGATTCCTTGTGTCTGGCTTGAAACTCTAAGATTTTCCTGCACAGTTATTGGGTCTTAACCTTATTAAGCCAAAACAATTATTAAACCTTAACCCTTTTACCTATACCAACTTGTAGTGCATTTTTGTTTCACCAGCATGCTTTGTCTACCTGTTAATGACATAAGACAAAAGATAATTCATTCTGCTGAAGATATAAACCACATTAATCAAATCAATCAAGCACAAGGTTCAGAGACCCGCAGCTGTTGACAACAGGACTGTACGGTGTGTTTTTTCGCCTGAAAGGCTCTATGGAAATCTGGCACCTTGAACAAAATTTAAAAGAGTAAACGTGCCGTTCACAGACACCATAATGGATGCGTTCAGAATAGTGTTCATCAAGCAGTAGGCCTACATACTGATGACATAGGCCTAATTGGAAAACATGATTTGTGACCTGGAGTTCATTTGACTGAAATTAGAAGTGAAACTTGTATAGCCTACATCAGTTGCAACACCTGACTGTCGAATTTGTCTGTCTGATCTGTCTGTTGTCAGATGTGACATAATTCTAACAAATCTTTGAAGTAGGCCTATTTAAAAATAAACTAAAATATGTGCTCATCATAGGCTACGTTGATACGAACATGCTTTGCACATGAAGCGTGAACATTCTTGCCTCAATACTTCACTAAAATTTGTGATGGATGTGACATTTCAATGGGATTCATAACTTTTAAATGATGTAAACATAGCCGATTCTTAAAGCAAACCAAGTGAGATATCGCTTTATCACGCCTTTGTCAACTTGGAAATGATCAATTTCTGTGATTTTCTGTCAAGTTTGCATAGTTTAACTCTAAGCGTTTTATTTTGTAAGCTACTGACACACCTCTCATAGATGATGTAAGAAATGGAATTATCTGTTCAGATCTGTCCGAATGTATATCATACAATAAAATATAGATAGCTAGAGATACTTTATTTTTTTGGAAGGAAATTAAGGAATATATATAGACCTCATTTTAAGATAAGTTTTGGTTTTGTGTGCTCAACTTTCTTTTTTCCATGGTAAGCCGTAAAATTGCCCATATATTGAATCCATGGGAGGTTTAAGGTGCTCAGGCTTCCTCTTCATGTTGTTAATCATGTGAAACTGAATTTCATAGTACGTACAGTATGTTGTAGCCTAACTTATGATCATACTGTATATATTTCGGATTTACTTCTGAGTTGTTATCATTTCCCTTATATTCTTAATCTTTAATATGGGCATGCGACACAACTGAGTACAAATGTGCAGGCATTGGCATTTCACAAATTTAATTAAAATTCAACTTAATATATAACAGCCAATTACTTGTGGTCAATTGATGTCTCAGTGTGTGTACATAGACTGTCTGTTTGGGAGAGAGGAGGCCTTAAAAGGCTTTGTCTCCTGTAGCATTAGCAGGGATTTGAGAAGCTTCATTTGAATGTATTGAGGATGCTCACCTGCCTCCCACTTTCAATGCCCAGGCTGATAAAAGCCATAACAATTGTCCAACTGCACAACATAAAGATTAGAAGTGTTCAGGTTGGGCTAAAATGTGTGTTTTCAACTGAGGTAAACACTGTTGGCATAATACTGGTCATGTCCAACTTAATCCTTCCTGACCAGATGGTTCTCTGGGCCACTTTGGGGTGTTAGGAGAGGTCACTAAGGGCTAGCCCAAACGCTTCCTCAGCCTTTAGAGGAGTCTGGTAGTGAAATCCTGACACACTTGAATGCAAACAACAATGTCCTCAATGTTAATGACTGAGGAGCGCTTAGACCTTGTTCAGTCATAGTTTAGAATGCCAAGGATGAACTTGCGTGAGCACAATGTACACACAAAGTACACTCAAACACACAAGAGACACAACTATAGGTTAAAAAATTCTGAATGAAATAACCACAGCTATGACCCTTTTGTGTTTTTGTATTTGGTTTTTAATTGCTCAGTCCCCAGGCACCTTGGATTATAAACATGGCACCCTGTGTATTTAAATCTTGTATAAAAATATGATACATGATCCAAATCACATTATTTCTTTCTCTTACTGCTACAGACTTTTTAAATTCTCAGCTTACAATATAATGTCTCACTGAGAACCCTGACGTAGTAAGCCATCTACGTAGCCAAAGAAATGTGTTGCTGCAGAGGTGACTGAAATGAGAGTGAATAGAGCATAGTGAATGTGTATAGCCCCATCACACACTCCCTGTGGACACAGACTGGAGTTCATCCAGTGGCTGTGTGTCTGAGAGAGAAATGAAGAGACAAACACACAGGAACACAAGGGAAGTGTCAAGTTTCCTCCTTTGTCTGTCCAAATCGGCCCCTTTAGTCCAGCTCTGGGGCGGTAACAGCCTGGGGACACAGGAGGAATTAACATGGATGAGAGGGGGGCTGCAGGGATTGATATAAATACCTGCACATGACAGCGTGTGCCTCAGACAGGTGTGCTTGCCGTCGCCGGCGCTGGTCATCGTCTCCAGGGAGGAGAGTGAAGCCCCGGCGGGAGTTTGAGCTCAGAGAGGAGGCGTGCGTCAGGATGACCTGCCAGGCGTTCAGCGCTGCCGACTCTTTCAGCACCCTCGCGGGAGACTCGGCTGGCCTGCCTCTGCTCATGCACCATGCTAGCACAGGGGAATGCCTGCCCGTCACCAGCCACGCCGGAAACATGGTGTCTGCAGGTAAGCCCACACCGCGCTAGGCACTGCCGCTGAGCTAGCTCTGCTCAGGCAGAGGAGATTTGGCCTCTGATTCGCTCTGGGATTCAGAAACCCTTCTTAGACAAGCTTTTGAACCAATCTTTACACCAATCCTGTTTTATCATACAATCATTATGCAATGTTCTAATTTTATTTCATAATGTTGCTACAAATCATTTGTTTAGTCTGGTCTTACTCAGTTCTGGGAAGGACTGAGCACTTTTAATGGCAAATTAAAGATTGTTCAGCGCCTTTGAGTAGGAGTGGGAGAAGGCCAAGGAGTTTGATCCAAATGAGTTGTGAATACTGTGAATCATGCAAGTCAGGCAGTTTTCTGTGAAGTGCTTTCATTCTGAAGGCTTCAGACAGCTGGGAAGAGGCAGCACTAAAGAAGGGGTGAAGGGGGTGACACAATAACCAGTTCAAGTGACAGAGGACCAATGGAAAGGCATGTACTGTAGGTGGGAAAAGTAATGTGTTCTCAGAGTATGTGGATGAGTGGGAGTTGTTTTATTACATCATTACTGACTAGCATTTCAGACAAGAGCCAAGCCCCCATCGCTAACTCTCCCCAGAGTCCTCAGTAGCCTATTTACATGTGTCTCCTGTGGCAGATGTGACCGTCACTGCTATTTGCCCTGGTAGAGAATGCTGTGGAGAGGGCAAAGAATGTCTGCATGTGCCAGTAATAGGTGTTAGTAGTTCCTTCCATTCGTTTTTATTTTCCTTTTTCTGAGTTGTTTTTGGTCATCTGTCCAAAATACCGAGCCAAATGAAAATTGATGGGCGTGTAGCCCCAGTGGCGTCAGAGTGTGTGGATGTGAGCTATCCTGGTCCCCGCCTACTGCTCACACCCTGCTCTGGATCCCTGCAAGGCACATTGGTCAAGCACAGTTTTCACTGAATAACTGGAAAAAAAGGAAGCAGTAAGGAATTTTGGGGATTTGTTTGTACAAAAATACCTGGTGCACAGAAACACTGGGTCACTTGAGACTCGGTAGCCATGTAGCCCTAGAGGGCTTGGATCCCGGGGATGACTCCTCCCCTTCACTGCCTCTGACTTTGAACAGTCATGAAGCCCCATCACTATCAGATTAAATCAACCATATTTTTGAGATTTATAAAATGTTATTTTTGTCAAATTTGATCAGAACACAACAGGAGGGTTTTACTGTATATATATGTATCACACATACTCACACATACTTGAAGTGTATTGAAAAGTTCAGATTGTGACAGGAATTCAGACTGTGGTTATTATTATTTTGGAGCTTTTACTAACAATAGGCTGTGTATGTTGACATGTATGTGTAACTCATAGTACATGTAATTAGCTGCGGTATGAAAGATGTGTCAAAAGTAAAGATGAGATTCATTGTCTTTGTGTGACACATGCTGCAGTGTGTGGCAGTCAGATTTGTACTGTTAGACAATCTTAGAGGCATAATGACTCAATTAGATTAGACATGATCATATGCTTTTATACACAATGATGAAATGATTTGTGTGATTTGAACAAAGTGAATGAAGCTTATTTTTCTGTATACCGAACCACCACAATTGCACAAAGTCTTTGAAATGAATAGGTAAGCGTTCCTTTTCATTCGCTGAACCAGATGTCTGGATGCACCTTCCCTCTCTTTAAGAGGTCTACCCTGTATGTACACACAACATTCATTTGAATCCGTTTCAGACATTTAATATGTGAAATTGAAGTTATTACCTGTCTTTGTCCTTCTGTTTCCAAAGTTTCTCAGCTGTCAGTTTGTCAACTACCCAACAGTTACAAAAATGGTCAGGCTATGCAACCCTTTACTTTCTATGAAACAGCTAAGATCTTCCCACCAGGGATGGCCTGCGCTGAATCATACAATCCCTATGGTGATAGGCCACAAACATGGACCATAAACAATTACCTGTGTTGTTCAGGATATTAGGCTACCATGTTTGCAAACCTTAAAGAACCTCATTGAGCTGAGCAAGCCAGGAATTATTAATTTGGTATAGGACAGCTACAACAGCATCTTAGCATCTGATTCAGCTAGGAATTATTCTGTGATTTTAAGCCATCCTGATTGTTTACAACTTCTATGTTGTTTATTTTAATTGTTTGTTTCCTCAGGCTTAGAACCACAATTGAACTGATTTGTAACATTTTAGCACAGCCATGATTCACAGTTGCACAGTGATTGACAGTGTGAGCACAGCATAGGGTCCAGCTGTGGCCTACTACAGTAGTTAGAGAATCAGACACGTGACTGAAAAGGAGTTGCAATTCAATTCCCACATAGTAGGGAAATGTAGGCATGAGGAGGTGAGAAACATCAATCTAATGTCCACATCCATGGCCCCCTGAGCACCTTGCTCACCCGTGGCTACCCGTGTTCATGTCACTCACTGTGTACTGTGTGTGTGTGTGTGTGTGTGTGTGCATGGTCTCCAGGATCAAGTTAGTATGTATGTACATATGAACATATCTATCTATCTATCTAACCATCCAATGGTATGGATTGTGTAAAATAAATTAGAGACACAATGTGCTTTCCTAAGACCATAGGTTTTTAGACCATCGAAAAGACTGTAAATTAGTCAAAGTGAATAAAGAGCTCCAACTTAGAGCAAAAATTAATGGTGCTTTTTAAAAGTTGGGTTTTGGAAGACAGTACACGACCTTGTTTGTGGAAGCTCTCGTGGAATATATCTTAACTTTTGCTATCATACATCCTGGCCCTCTGTATTCTCAAAATGAATTTACGCTTGGCCAGTAGTCATGCTAACAGTACACTGAATCATCAGCTAAACTCCATGACATTATGAGTTCACAATGATCCGTGCTAATTGTGGGCCGTATTTTAGTATTTGCCTGTGCCATCCTTCTACCCGTATGTCATTTGGAATGATGTGAACATTAATGCGACTGATCTGGAGTCTGCAGCGTGTGTGCCAAATGGCTGGTGATCTGCTCTTTCTCCTCTAATGGTGTGCTCTGACGGCTGACCTCTCTTTGAAGTGTCGTCCGGTCTGTCCCTGGTCCAGTCGTCCAAGCGCTCTCACATGCACCTGTCCACCTCAGCCCTCGGGAACACATCCGCCGGCCTGCACTATCCCATGCCCCCTTGTCACTATAGCAACCAGCAGGCCACGTACGGGATGATGGCAGGTGAGGACAATGTACAAACACACACACACACACACACACACACAGTGTCACAGCTTTATTGAGTTGGGCTGCATGGTCCTCATTACTGATTGGCTGAGACTCAAGCCACTGTGCTCTGTTCAGAAGGGAGGCTGAGAGGGTGTTGTGTTCTCTGTCTGTAGTAACAATGCCTTCTCCATTCACACAGCACAGGAGATGCTCTCGGCGAGTATCTCACAGACCCGTATTCTGCAGACTTGTAGCATGCCCCATCCTAACATGGTCAACGGAGCCAACTCATTACAAGGTACAACAACCATTAAACAACAACTCTTTGCACCACTGATTTATACAACTTCAGACAAAACTAAGAATGCAGAAAAAAGTGTTGTTTTTAAAATCTCTCTAAGTAAAGAAAAATGTCTTGCTTCTGAAGGCTAGTACTGTAAGCCTTGTGAAGCACTAGTATGTATCAGTAGGTGGTCCTTTGCATTGAATTGATTATTAAAATGGGTTACCAAATGGGTTACATTAATCACACAAACTGACAAACCCCAGATTTTGTCACAATGTGTGGGCTTAGCCATGAATGGCTTTGTTTAAGAAATGAGGTGATTCTTGTTGCCATGCTTGTCTTAAATACTAGCAGGGGGTAAATCACTCCACTTCACTATCATGACAAAAAGCATTAACCTCATGTCCCCACTGTGACGCCAGTCTTCCAGTCTGAGTGATCAGGGAGTGAGGGTGACCAGCCGTCTGTGTAAATCCTCTAGATGAATCCCTGAAGGCCCATTTGCCCAGTAGTGTGTGTCCACCTGATCCACATCATGCTCCGTATTTCACCTGCTGTCTCTATGCCCTGCTAAAGAAATAACCAAATCAATTAAAAGTGATTCAGTAATAGCAATAACAATAAACAACATTTATTGTTATCCAACATGGCTTACTAAACCAGGAGAAATTGACAGCAAAAACGAAGTGTCAGATTTACTTCAAGTATTGATTTGAGGGCATACATATTCAAAAATATAATAAAAATGAAATATTTGGAACCCCACAATTTATTTTTGTGCTCTTAACTGATGTCTCAAAATAACCACTAGAGGGCAGTCTTCCCTTTAGAAACACACTAAGTCTTGCTGCTGGCGCCATGCTTGTCAGGCATGCTTTGTTCACTGTTAGTGGCAGCCACTACAGAAATGATGCTTTGGGCAGTACAGTACTTATGTGCCTTTCCTATGCTGAATAATGAGTGTGCTGGGACTCGGTGGGCATGTGTTATAGCTCCCCCTCAGCAGGCCCAAAGAACAGCATCAAGCTGGATGGTGTTGCCCCAGAATGTTCCTTGAAAAATGTGTGTGAATGTGTTTCAAAAGGCAGCTTGGCCCCATGCCTGTACAAGTTCCCGGAGCACAGCCTTGGAGGGGGGTCATGCGCACTGAGCCACAGCTTCACCCCGCTGCCCCAGGCCCTGCTGGCGGAGGAGCCCAGTCTGGGGGACATCAAACAGGAGCTGCGCAGGAAAAGCAGGCCCCCGGAGGAAACCCCTGACATGGACTCACCCCAGATTAGGGAGCTGGAGAAGTTTGCCAATGATTTCAAACTGCGCAGGATCAAGCTGGGTGTGTTCAATATCCATAACAATGTTTTCATGTGCATAAAGCATAGACACGAACAGCTTAGGGAAGACATCCATCAATTTGGACTGGTAGTTACAGGTATTGCCCCTACTAACTGGGCCTAGGCATAGCAGGGGGGCAGGGTAGTTAGGGAGGTCCATTCTTTCTCTCTCATTATTGGGGGTTTTGCCATCACATTTAGGAGATCAGTCACCCCTTAGACTGCACTGATTGGGTTCTTCTAATGTCCTGTGACAGGATACACCCAGACCAATGTGGGTGAGGCGTTAGCTGCTGTTCACGGGTCAGAGTTCAGCCAGACCACTATCTGCCGCTTTGAGAACCTGCAGCTCAGTTTCAAGAATGCCTGTAAGCTCAAGTCCATCCTGGCCAAGTGGCTGGAGGAGGCCGAGCAGGCTGGAGGTGAGTGAGCAAACCAAACGCTCTGAGGATGCGTGACAGCTGCCATGCAGGTCATACAGAGCTGACCAGGCTAAGCAATCTTGCACTCTTAACGTTAAAGGATACACAGGGCTCTTTTTAAGGTTCCTCACTTCGCCACACTGGCGGAACCCTTTAGGGAACCTCCAGGAACCTTTAGGAACAGGAACATAGTTCTCTGAGGATCTTGAAGAATGTTATCAGCTTCCTTGAGAAGAGGAGGGTTCCTCAAGGAACCTGACAACATACTTCAAGACCCTCAGAGAACTATGTTCCTGTTCTTAAAGGTTCCTGAATGTTCCCTAACAGTGTGGCGAAGTGAGGAAGCTTAAAGAGCCTTGTGTATCCTCTAATTTTAAGAGTTTATCATTTCAGTTACTATAATATGCTGTCCTCACATCTTATCTTCAATCTTCAATCTTATATTAAGTGTGGTGGTTGAGTACTGATGTATAACAGTGCTAGGCCTCCTTAGCCTTAGGCTGTAGTGAATGTTAATCTGACCTGTTCTGCCTGTGCAGCACTGTTTAATGAGAAGATGGGCATGCACGAAAGAAAGCGGAAGCGGAGGACGACCATCAGGTAAACACAGCGCTGAGAAGGCTTTTCATCTTAGTGCATGTCAGCACATTCAGGAAATGTCGTATTCTTCTCTACACAGTATGGGGGCGAAGGAGGCCCTGGAGAGAAATTTTGTGGAGAAGAGCAAGCCGTCCTCACAGGAGATTGTTCGCATGGCGGAAGGGCTGCACCTGGAGAAAGAAGTGGTGCGTGTGTGGTTCTGCAACCGCAGGCAACGGGAGAAGCGCGTCAAGACCAACCTGCACCACAGCTCTTTCAGCGCTAAAGAAGTGCCCTCCTGCAGGTAGCTGGCATGGGTCACTCTTCAGGGAAGATTTTACTAGGGCACTGGAAACGCAAACCACAAGTCAAAGCAATGGCAAAATACATTTGGATTTGAGCTGTCACAAGCAGTGGACATGTTTGCTTAAGATTCACTTGAATGCTGGGTATTTCAAAACACACAAACTGTAGTTGATGCTCAGAGTGCTTTTTACTGTTTTAAAAAACAAAATTGTGTACCAGATTATATTCGATCCATACTTTTGGATCACAGTCACCACTCCTGTCATAGTGACAGTCCCTATCTATTTAACAATACT
>JAVQKI010268863.1:0-11432 GCA_036025975.1 Nematalosa erebi
AGTGGGAAAAGCCTTCTAAGATGTAATGGCAGTCACTAAGTAATGTGTAGAACATATTATCTGATTAAACAGCATTGTCCTGTTACATCAGTGTTACATTACTAAAATGTTCAGCGCTACTGACTATAATGAGGCACTGTAGGTTCACTTCCCCGGATTATGGATAATTTATGTCATTTTGCCATTTTGCCAGTGAAGTAAAAAGAAAACAAAAAAGGACAAATGTGAATCAAATTTCAATGTATGCCTATTATGGCATCTTACAAAAACAAGTAGAACATGATCATTGCCATTACATGATCATTGCCAGACAAAATACTGTGGCAACACATTTGCCTTTTCAAACATAATGTACAATCAAGAATGAATGTAAAATGAAGCATAAAATTATTTCTCACAAATATCCTCATTCTTCACACCTTGATTACATTTAACTAAGCAAAAGCATGGTGCATCAGATATAATTCCGGTTAAACTGGCATGAACCCAATGAATCTTAATAAGCACACATTGTGAATCCGTATGAATGAATGTCATAAATGGCTGTCCTGTAAAAATACTAGTCCAACAACAGCACTTCTTGCGATGAGACCAGACATAGAATCATTTTAAGATTGCTGTGGGTATCACTAAAATGGCAGTGATGCATTAATGCAGGACCAAATGGATAGTTATCATTTAATTACATTAATTAGCATCACAATTATACAGTCTAATGATAATACATGAAATGAATCTGGAGGATGCAAATGATGAACAAAGTTTCACACCACGCAAGGGGGAGAAGCAGGGACAGCAGTAGATGTGTGCAGACAGGGTGCTTTCATACAGTGCCAAGACACAAGCGCCGTGCTGGGGGCAAAACTAGAGTTGGAATGAGCACTGTAATGGACTGATTAAGATTCAATACTGAGTAACCTGCTGGTTTATATAATCCACTTACATGTAATTATATAATCCATGACACAAAGAAAGAACTGTGGTTTCCAGAACATTCCTCCCTTCCACCCATGGATATTTGAGATGATTTCCATAATCATTAACGCCTGTAGCTATTTTGCAAACATCTCCTACTGTTTGAGGGGAGACAGCCAATCTAGACTATTATGTGTTATTTCTGGATAACTGCAAAGCATGCTGGGTACTCGTCAGTCAGCTCACTTTGCCCTAAGTTTGGCACAGCTGGGTCCCACCATAGATACCTGGGACGACAGTGAAAAGTAATATTTGTGAAGAAAAAAGCGTTAGAGAACAGAATGTGAGAGACAGAAAGAGACAGTGCAAGGGTGAAAAACTTAACAATTGGAAAAAAAAGCATGGGAGGGGGAAGGGGGTCTGACAGAAAGGTGAAAATAATGAGTAGGGCATTTTGGAAAAAATTAAACTAAAAGGTTTTGATGGAGGATTATTTTTGTCTGACCAAACCTGTTTCTCATGCCTGTAAAGTGGTCACCTGTATGGATGTGTGTGTGTGTGTGTTTGTGTGTGTGTGTGTGTGTGTGTGAGTGTGTGTGTGTGTGTGTGTGTCTGTAACGGTGCATGTCAATGAGCGTATGTGTGGTGGTATGATTCAGCTTTGTCACTTACATTGCTGTTTCTCAGTTTGAAGTCGTCTTCAATCTCATCGGCGCTGTCGTCGTCTGACACCTCCCCCTCTTCGGCGTCGTCTGACAGGTGTGGGGGCAGACGCTTACCCTGCAGAGACACAAGAGTGCCAAGATCCTCTGTGAATGCCCCTTTGATCCTCAGAGAACACTTAACAAGGCAAACTTTTATTTTAAGGAAAGGCGTACAGCCTTGTTGTCAGTGGCAATCAGTTGCCCTTAGGAGGTATTCAATTTTAAAGCACTGATGAATAGAAATGGGATCAAACCGGTGAGTCTTAGGAATTAACCTTGACATTCCGCTCTGTCTTTCTCCCGCAGCATATCCCATCATACAATCCATTACACGTGTGGGTGTGAAACACTCACAGTCTTTTTGTGGGGATGAGTTATTGCAATTTTCCATCCCTCCTTTTGATGTCTTTTACACATTTTCTCTCATTCCCTGTCATTTTTCATAGGTAATAATGACAGTTATGGAATTCCTGAGGCACCTGATACCTTACTTTCTATCGTTGGCAACGCCATGGAACCCAATACATTCAGAACGGATTTGTTTGACAGAGAAACATTCAGAGGATTCTACCATACTCCAACAACATCACCACCATACTCTAGCTACCATCAGCACCCTACTCTAGCAACCATCACCACCATACTCTTGCGCTTGGGACCAGAGTTTCGGGGGGTGGAAGACTGCACGAAGTTTTTCCTCCATACAATCTTCCCTCTGGAGGCCAAGTCTAACCGGCTGTAATCCGTCACCATTGCAGCCCAACATGCTGTATGATTGGAAGGCTTCTTGAGACGGCTCCATCTGACGTTGAGATGCCCTCATTAGGAGCGAGTCCCATGGGGTGGCAGACTGCTGGGACCATCTGTCCTCACCCTCCTCAGCAGTGGCACAGCCACCCACTGATGCCGCTTTAAAGGACCATCTCTCCCTTCTGTGCCCTGTCTCCCCTCTCCACGTCTCCTCTCCATGCTATTTATAGACAGACGGCTACTTATTTTTTAAAGCAACAGACAGTGGAGGGGTGCATATTGGATCTAATGGAGTGTGTTGCTCATCACACCAGAGAGGGAAAAATGGCCCTGAGGAATGCTCTGATTGTTTATGTTGTTTTCTTATGCTCTTATGTCTTTCCATCTGTGTGCATTCAGAATCAAGTGCAAATGTGTGTGAATATTTGCTTGTGCCTGTGTGTATGTGTGTGTATGTGTGCGTGCGTGCATGTGTATCTGTGTCTATTTTCCTTTGGAAACTACTGCATAATGCCAAGTGGCCAAGAAGCCATCATCGAGTCCTCATACCCAATTCTTTCACACTTTCAGTCTTCCATAATTCACGCTATGTCTTGTCAGTTGTGAAAAAGGGACCTTGAAGCTCTTCAAATAAACACTTGACACAATTTCTATGTCATACACTAACAGAAGTAATAACAGGTTATCTGCACATTTTTTTAAATACAAATTTAATGACTTAAAACAAACAAAAACAATACCATTAACACAAGTAGTGTCAGCTCATTCTATGTAAACTGCAAATCCCTTCTTTATTAAATATAGCTGAATTGTTTGGAAGGAAAGTGCTGAATGCCGTGTAATAACCTGGAACGATAACTATAAAGATAGCTGCAACTATAACAATATTTCCGTCCACACTGACCAATAATAACTCTGTCCTCATGTGAATGAACTAATGTCTAAAATTCCATGGTTTGTGATTGGCTGTCAACCTTTTCATCTAGCAAGAAATCACTCTGAAAGTGATCCCACATGTCGTTGTTGTTATAGTTTGTGGTGTGGACGTTGTCACTCGTATGAATTAGAGCTATATTTATTTGTCATTACAGTTATAGGTGTTCTTGTTGTGAGTGGCCCTTTCAAGCTTTGCCAAAGCCAAGATATTCACTGACAATTAAGGAGCTCTATGTTGTTTTGGGACTGACAGATGAAATACATCAATAAACTACTTATTCATATTGTTTGTATTTGTATTCTTATTTGTAAATGCAAATAAAAAAGATGCCAATTTTAAAAAATCTCTTTATAAAAATATATAGTGACATGTAAACATGCCCTTAATGCTTACCTTCCCACAATTCTAGACATTTTGAGATTTTTGGCCTTAAATATCAAAAAACTACATTTAAGACTTTTTAAAGTTCCTCTGTACACTGGATAAAACATGACACATGACCCTGGAGGAAAGACATGTAGAGGGGTTGAAGAAAATGTAAGCACTGAAAACAACAAAGAGAAAGAGCGAGAGAGAGAGAGAAAGAAAAAGCGAGAGAGAGAGAGAGAGAGAGAGAGAGAGAGAGACAGACAGACGGGTGCAGAGGCAGAGAAGAAAGACAACAAATCGATAAGAGGATGAAAAGAACCATAAAGGGACAAGTGTTTCAGCGTAAGGTGGCACTTTACCTTTACGAGGATCTTGCCCTTCAGGCTGTTGGGGCTGGGCAAATGCTTTGGGTCTTTACTCAAAGCCTCCTCCACATCCAGTTTGTCCCCCAAGATGTCCCTTAGGTGCAGAGCAATCTTCTTCTGCTGCTGAATACTACAGTGGTTCTCAATTGATAGGATGACTGGATAGCTACAAACAGGATAATCTTTGATCAATGTGGATTTATGCCAAATCTGTTCTGCTTATTAGACAGTGACACATTAATACACAACAGTTATGCTTACATTAGGCTTTCAAGCTGTGTCATTATCATATATTCATATATACCTGTTATTTTCACATCAAAGGGGAAAAGTCATAGATCAACAATCTCTTGCCTAAATTATGCAATTTTTTTTTTTGCACACTACCACTGAACAGAGACAGGCAACCTAACTTACAAAGCACATCCATACACGGACACAAAATTCTCCCACTTGCACTTTAAAATCAGACTAGCGTTGAGACAAGACTAGCATGTCTCAAAGCTATGGGGTGGCAATCAGAGTCACTGGGATTTGGAACTGAATGTGCCAATATGATTTTTAACTGTATCTCTTTTTCACCTGCCCTCCAAACAAGTAATAGATAAAACCTTTACAGAAATTGAGTAATGTTTGCCTGATTTTGTTTAGTCCCAATATGAAACATTGAAACATATTTCCTCCATCACCTTTTACCTACATGCCTGTGGGGAGGCCACATCAATGTGAGCTCCGAAACGAAATGGCATATTTTAGTCCCTTATAGGCACGCTGAAATGAAATGGCATCTCGACAGCGACACAGTCTAAATGTCAAGCCTGTCCAAGAGACGGGGCAGCCCTCAGGGCACGCAGCTGCACATGGTGAGGGACACCTTAACCTCACTAATCACACACGCACACGCACACACACACACACTCTCTCTCTCTCTCTCTCTCTCTCTCTCTCTCTCTCTAGTCAAGGGAAACGATAGGTGTAATTTGCATGTGATTTACACTCCCACTCCCTCTATTATGTCCTGCTACTAGTGGGAACAGGTGGCTGTCGAGTGATAAAATGTGATGCAGGGAGAGAAGAATGTTGGCATTCATCAAATATCCACATTACAGGGCTATCAATCTGTACGCTCTGCATTCTCATTAATGAATTAGGCTCACATGACAAATTAGGATGCATTGAGACATTGTTATGTCAGTAGCCAAAAATGTTATCAGTTCATCGTGAGAGAAACCTCAATCTCACTGGGTATCAACAAACCCATGCAAACAGAGCTCATTAGGCAAGAGGCATTATGTCCAAATTCCTCAGAGCAATGTTAGTGCTAGGCATTTATAATGACTCATAAATTTCAGACCTAGTGTTAGCAGGCTTCCTAGATGCATTTATTTCAACAGAATAACACAACACAGTAAGCCAGCGCCTGCTGAATGTTAGATACAAGAGAAAGAGAGAGGGAAAGACCATTAGTCACTTACGTGTTGTTGATGAAGGCATATTTATTGATAGTCTCTATAACAGACTTGAAGGTGATCTTGGATGTGAGAGTATAGCCATGCTGCACCATGGGCTCTCCATCTGGACCATCCCAGCAGTCCACTGCTCAAGAGGGAGAGGGGGGGTGTAGATGAGGTGAACGCATGACTGGATACCTGACTCATAGTGCATGAAATGACTAAAATGGCTATTTTATTTCACCTTTCTAGTAATAATTAATGCAGAACAACTATACATTCATTAGTGTTTTCATCATGTGATTTTTAATATGTGTTTGTAGATCATTTATACTCAGGTGTGCTAATTATTCTAACGTGTGGGCGTCCTCCTACCCTCCACACAGCGGCAGCCAGCCTGCAGCACCCAGGCGTACATGTCCGTCTTGGAGTGGGAGAGGAGCTGGTCTCCGGTCAGGTAGGTGTTGTGGGAGGAGGCGATGAAGTAGTTGAACAGGGGCTGATCCATGTCCTGGTTCACCTCCAGATGGCTGGGGTTAAATATGTCGCATGTTGGACTGCGCATAAAACTTGTGAACCCTGTAGAACAAAGTAAAGATTGAGTGAGGCAGACACACACACACACACACACACACACACATAGAGGGTGGAGGCATTATAACAGTTAAGACATAATTCCAACCTGACACCAGGGCTCACATAAAATTTTACTCTTGGTCATAAAAGATGCATACAGTTATCATCCACTAATACAATTAAGCGCTATAAAAGCCATTACAGCACCGCTCAGGGCTGTAAAGCTGATTGAAAGTCAGAGGGAGGGCCTACTGAAATCTATTTTAAGATTTCCTACAAAGCAAAGGAATTACCCTAAATGAGCTGACTTAGTTGGGTATACTCTCTGTGGTATGCCCCCCCCCCCCCCCCACACACACACACACAAACACACACACACAGTTATTAAACAAACTTTTACTGTCTGACTTAAGGGAGACACACAGAGAAAGCACCAACAGTGAGGCCGATCTCACCTTCAATGCCCAAAATTCCTCTCTGCTTATTCTCTTCACAGGTTTCAAACTTATCAATGATGTCCAGGCAGTAGTCCACGGTCACATTTGGCATCTGCCGGACAGAGGAGAGTGGCCCGGCAAACATTATTTATTCAACGCCTGTCAAACTGTTCCAGGGCCAGTCTCCCAGGCTCATATGCAATCTTTTCATCATTCTTTTTTCTCTTTTTCACCCCAGCTGCTTGGCCCTTTCACCCTCTGTTTCCTCTGCCCACATCTTTGAAGTGCACAGATGTCCAAGCACAACTAGTAGCTAGAGGAGAGCACTGTCCTGTTGATCCCCCTGGCTGGCCAGCACTGATTATATCTCTTTTTTTCTTCTCTTCTATTTTATTTCAGGGCCAGTCCAAAATGGTGTGTGTAGTGAGCCGAAAGAGCAAAGCTGGGGTGAGCTGAGAGAGGGAGAGGGAGAACTCAAAGAGGGGCTGAGAGGGCGCTCATGCATAAGCCATATGATAAGACCAGAGGAGATAGGACCACAAAAGAGGGAAGGAGGTAGAAGACATCGGAAAGAAAGGATTCGCTAAAAGGCCGACCCCGGGGAAGGTGCTAAGATAATCCTAACTGTAGAACTGCAAGTCCTGCATGAGGCTCAAGTGAATTACTCTACTGAAATTACAGGAGATAGGCATAAGCCACAACCAAATATATCTGTGGTCCTCAACGATTAAGATTAGGGTCAGTAGACCATACAGAGAAATGTGAACACAGCATAGGTTTTACCTCGGTATGATTAATCAAACATTGACAAACATGCACAGTTTTATATTCTAATAGAAATTATGTTATACAGAATAGAGCTACAAACAAATGCAACATATAAACATAGAGAATGGAAAAGGCACAGGATTCAAGGCATCATTGCTAAAAATATGGTTTTGTTATTCATTAGCTTTGGAGCAAGAACCTTTTGCTCCACGCGCAGGAAGTTGCCCAGTTCCTCGGCTGTGAGGTGGTCCTTCTTCTCACTGAAGCACATGAGCAGCAGGTACAGGTCACGGCGGAGTGACATCATCTTGTAAAACACACTGAACTCCTCAAACGAGAGCGTGCCTTGTTGTTCATCTGTGTCTGCTTCCTGAAGTGGAAAATAGACAGAAATACTGCTTTAAACTTTACCGTGAGTGCACTGAAATGGAATTATCAGTGTACTACTTGCTAACATTGAAAATAAGTCAGTAAAGTCTGTTCACAACTGTAACAAGATAATCCTATTTGACTCCAAATCAAACCAAATGACACATAAGAATATAGATGCTCCTTAAGGCTGAGACTGTTGTTTCAAGTTATCAGCACCAGTCTCACCTCTCAATATTGCTCTCACCTGAAACATCTGCTTGACTTTCCGACGAGGCAGATTCACATTCATTTTGTGTAGGAGCTGGTAGATCTCATCAATGTTCAGAAGGCCATCACCATTCTTATCGGCTTCCTCAAATGTCTGCTTCATCCATGTTCACACGGTCAAGGAGAAAATCACCTCATCAAACAAAAGAAACAACAATGCACACACACCCTAGAGGACAGGTCTCCGATTGTTTCCCGTTTCCATCGCACGCATGCTCTACCTCCACTATAACTTTATGTTCACACCAGAGTACAGAAATTAAGGGCTTATTCATACCAGACAGGCAGAGATAAACCATCTTTAGAAGCATTCTGGCACCATCTGAGACATCTCCTGACTGTGGGTCAAGGACAGGTGAAATTCAGTGAATTCCTTCAGCAAGTGCTTGATATCTCACCACTGATGATGCTGTTGACACTTACAGAGGTGGGAGCGGAGCCAAGTGAGGGGGCGGGCAATGCTGATGAAATGGTCTGTGAGTTTGAAAGTCATCCAGATGCCCCATGGGACCTGTGGCTGCCTATGAATGCCAGACTCCAAGCAAAGGCTTCAGAAGGCGCTGCCTTATGACAAGCAATACAGTTTTCACTTGTAGTTTATGTCTCCCATAAATATGACAGTAAAAAATGCACAAGTTGCTTTCTAGAGTGCAATCTGTATTCATGCCAAGCATGCACTTCCATACCAACAGCCCACTCACTAGAGATCAAAGGTGTGTGTAAAAGGAAATGATCCCAAAACTCTTCAGAAACTCTGGGAAGCAAAGCTGTTAGTATAAGGACAGGTTCGTTTTTTTACACTTAAAGCCTTGTTTTCAGATCGTTTATGATTAAATCCAATGGTTAAGATTGAAATATCTCAGTCCAGAGAATAGTTGTGGGAGAAACCCTCTACCTACAGAATGGCTGCACAAGTGAGTTTCATGTCTTTACACACAAAAGTTTCATGCATTATAGGAAAGATTGCAGCTGGGCACCCATGCAGCCTTTCTGTAGGTGGTGTGTGTGTGTGTGTGTGTGTGTGTGTGTGTGTGTGTGTGTGTGTATGTTCGGGGGTGGGGGTGCTACCACAACAACTGAAAATTCTCAGAACTGAGATATTCATCAAAATTTTTATCTCAACTATTGGATTTCATCTTAAGCGATCAGTTTAAAAAAAAAAAAAAAACCTACCCTTTAAGGTTTCTCTGGCATGCTCCATGACACCCTCAGCCTAGAGCCCAATCAGATCTGCACTAAAGGAAGCAAAGCTGTTAGCTAAGATCCCTCTGACATGCTCCATAACGCCTTCAGCCTAGAGCCCAATCAGATCAGACCTGCAGACATGCTGCTTGCTGTTTTTTTCCATCCCTACAACAGATGTTGAAAAATTAGCGAGGAGAAAAATTACCATGTAACAGGAATTATTTTTCCCTGGCAGTCAAATTACTTGCAGATTTCTCACACTGTAGACCATAGCTCTTGCCACGCTTTCTAATCTATTTGTTAAATCAACCCCATATCTCTATGCAATCGCTTTTGTTCTTTCAAATAATCGGAGTGCTGAGACGAATAGGATATTGGTCATGGGTGCGTTGTCTCTTGGCCAGGGAGTCCTCGTCACTGATGCCTGCCATCAGGTACCTCAGGCCAGTCATCCAGGTGCGGGCCTCCTCGGCATTGGAGGTAACCAGGTCGAGAGATTCCATATGGTTCCCATGGTAAATGGTGAAGCAACAGGCAGGATCGAAGCTTCCCTCAGCGTGGCGGTGGAAGATGTCTGACTGACGCCCCTCTGTGACCTTGTAGAGCGAGTCGATGGTGACTGCAGGGTGGAGGAGGAGAGAGATGGAGGGAGGAATGATCACCCAAGAGAAATTAGAGGAAAGCCAAAGGGAGCAAAATGCAAAACAACAGCGATTCATTACAAGAGAGAAAATGAGAAACATTATACAACATCATGGTTCTACAGCATTTGAGGGAAACAGAATAAGACAGCCACTATTAGATAGGCATGTATGAACAAAATAGCAGGAATGAATGCTTTCTCATACCCATTAAGGGTAACAGATGCTGAAATGGGAAATAGAGGGATATTGCATTGCTTTGTAGGCTATCCCACCACTCCCATTCTTTCCACAGGCTTGGCGGTGACCCTCATTTCCACTCTGAATGCTCTCTGATTTCCTCCCATTGCCTAAGGACACCCGCCTCTGGGGATGAGGGCATTAGCAACTGAGTGCTCACTGACACCACCTGGCTGTAGCTTTCCGGTCTTATTCTCTGTTCGACATTCACTAAACACCTACAGGTGTGCATGTCTTCCAAGATGCACGTGTCAATTTGAGTCAATTCTGCACGCTCCCACATCAAACGGATCTTATGGATCAGAGTATGGATCACTGCTTATCACAGGAAACAGTTTCTGCACTTCCAGTCCAAGCGGCTCTCCACACAGACAATGGAGCAACTCTTAGTGATTTTTCACCATTTTGTAATTATGCAAATGGCGACGGCCTAAGAGGCTTATAGAGACGCGTGTCCCAATCACAACAGCGGAGTGAGACAAACAGCAGAAGAACAAGAGAACAATGGCTTCTGACGGAGCAGCCCAGTGGGGAGAACTAATCCCCCATCTGGGCTCTGCTTGGTCAGGAACACTGGCACAGGCTTCTGGGTGACCATACATGCATGCACACATACAGTACATACATGCACCATCTAGGGCTTCTCTCAAGGCCAGCTGAGTTATGGAGCATAGAATTCCAACTGTACTCAAACAGTTAGCCATGACAGACTCAACTAAAACATCTGCTCATCATTGCTTGGCCTTTCTCCATGGCGGACAGGCTTGACACTAGTACTAAATAACAGACAATGTTATTTCAGCTTTGTAAATGAGGAGCCCAAATTTGATTTGAGCCTCCACATACAGTTTTGAGCAATCCATAATTTTGCCACTAAAGTGATATTGTTCTCTGTTTCAATTTGTCCCTATCAATGTTACAGCAGTATGCCAGTAAATGGACCATAATTGTTTTTCGTGGTCATTAATAATGCAGTAATCAGGCCTAGGAGGCTATTAAACAAATGTTCACTCCCATCTTTAAATATGTAGGATATGCTCCATTAAGGCCAATGCCCATTCAGTGAGCATGCTCTGAAACTCACTCTTTGCCTTCTCGCTCTTCCTGGAGGGCCTCCATCTGATGCAGGAGCGATGCTCGTCCAGGTAGAACAGACGGACCAGGCCTTTTGAACCATTCTTGAGCTTGACCATCTGAGTCCCCGATTGCATGACACTCATACATCGCTCGACTGAAAGAGACAAAACAAAGGCAGAATCACAGATGAGTGCTCATCATTGAACATACAGTTTGTTAACAGTGTGCTATTGGTACTTACCATAATTATGCTTGTTTTATTCTAACAAACATTTAATACATTTTCCACTTGTAGCACATCTAATTGGACCTTGATTAGATGCAACCAGGTGATGTCACTTTTTAGAACAATGGCAGCTTACAAGTAAAAGAATTTTC
>JAVQKI010268873.1:0-11452 GCA_036025975.1 Nematalosa erebi
ATTGTTGTGTGAGTTGTGAGTGTACATTACATGTAGCATACACACATGCATGCACATACACAAACACACTCAGATAACTATTTAAGAATAAAGATTTGTGCAGACATGTCTCAGGTCTGAGACAATCACAGAGATTCAGAGGCTGAGTCTGTGCCACAACGACACCTTTTAATGAGCGAGGCGTCCAGGAGAGCACTCTTACACTGTGGGAGATGGGAGGTGGGTCACTTGACTGATGACCACTACACACACACACACACACACGCAAGCGCACGCTCACACACACACACACAGAGACGCACACCACTGCACACAGACGCAGACGCAGGCATACACACGCACACACACACACACACAAACGGCAAACCCATAAACCATACACACAAACATATTTCCATCCACACACACACACCCACCCATGTAGCACAAAAAGGGGGACATCACAGGACGTCACCACACTCTACACTGAAATAGGGTTGCAGCGGTATGACATGTTTGAGGCATCATCTCAGAAATGATAACGGTTTCTCTGCATACAGTATTTGCCTACAGCTTGTGTCTACGTAAGAGATTACCAAATACATCGAGATTTTGCCAGCAAACGGGCACTGAACATTGTGTCAATCCTGTATTTTCTGATGCCAATTAACGGGACAAATACTTTGATCTGCAAATGGGATGGTATTCCCGAAGATGCACAGATATGGTAATTTCCTCGTTTGGCAGGCACATTGTATCCATTACAGTAGATTTCCGTTTCAATACCAGTGATGAACAAATACTCATGGTGCAGTAACTGCTGATTTCATTATCATGTCATACAGTATAATCACCACAATGCAAGTGTACCGCTGCAACCCTTGACTGATTTCACAATTCCTCACCCTAGTCCCACATCAATGTATGGGGTGGATGTGCGTGAGAGAGAGAGAGAGAGAGAGAGAGAGAGAGAGAGAGAGAGAGAGAGAGAGAGAGAGAGAGAGAGAGAGAGAGAGCGAGCTAGACTTGTGGGACACTGAGCTGAACTCAATCTCCCCAGGCTTGGGGTTCCATCATTAGCTAAGCCCAGATCCACTCAACTGTTCCTTGCTGCACTACACAAATAACACCTTCCTACTCAAGCTTATAGAAACCAGAAAACCACTGGGATTATTTTGTCATAGAATTTCACTCACAAAGTTTTGGATTAAAGCCAGTTATCAGGAGCTGTCAATAAGCGTCACTGGGCCCAAGAAACTCTGGTTAGATTCAAATGTAACCTTGTTCGTGACAGACCTTCATATGTCTAAAGCTCGCAAAAAAAGGGCTATGAATGGAGATACTCAGAGCTATCACTAAGATGAATGTCCCAGACTGCAGGGCCAAGATCAGAAGTTTGTGATGCCCCCCCTCTCAACCCCTCACCTCCTTTGGGGTGGCGTGCACTGGGGCGCTGACAGGAGCCAGAGGTTTGGTCACAGAGGCGGGGCTTGAGAAGGCGGAGTCCCGGCCAGAGAAATGCAAACCCGTTTTAGCTTCCCTTCCATTGGGCTTCCAGGGACCAGTCTGCTGGGACACAGGGAACATGGCAGTTAAGCTAAAGAAGACTAAGAAAGTAAGTTATTTGAAGTCTTCATTCCAGTGGGGGCTTAATGAGGCCCTACATGCATGCAGCTGAATACAAATAAGCCTTTTCAAGAGGCAGCAGTGTGTGCACCTACAGTAGCAGCAAGATGACATTAAATTTTTTAAGAACATACTAGAGAATGGGGCAAACCAACGCTCTGTGGGCACCACATTTGGAATGGTACCAGTGGCCTCATGTATTAGAGTTGCATGGGAATCATTCTAAATCCTTATGTATGGAAAAAATCTGAAACTGTTGTACGAACAAAAACATTCAGATGCATGAAACTCTGCACACTCACTATTCCAGGCAAGCTTTCTTTGTACATCCCAACCAACGTCAAATTAAGAGCACATGCACAAGCACTACACTTCACCCTCTCTCCTCCCTCAATAACATATGCTATTTAGAAGGGCAAAGACCTCCGCAAGGACAAAATGGTCTCTCTCGCAATGGAAAGTGATCAGGAAAAAAATTAATAATTGGACCTACCGTGTGCGGACTCAATATTTTTTTGAATCAGATCAATAACCTAAGTTTAATTTCGGGAAAATGTGTGGAGGAGTGGAGGTGTTCCAACCGGAAAAGAATCTCATACCTTGTAATCAATAACAGACAGTTGAATGAGAGCGTGACAGTCTGCATGTGAACATTTTGATGGGCTTCTGAGCTATCAAAAGAATGGCAAAAAACTAACGTGTCCAAGTAAGAAGAAATCTTGACTACCCATTATGCAACCTGTCTCTAACACACTTGAAAACGGACACACTTGAAAACATAATAGGGAAGTCTTAAGCTGCCACAGGAAGTAATTTTCTGGGTAACATATGCACATAAGTGCAAATATATGCAACAGTAAAGACTGCAATCTTGCATGCAACAATGCAATTGCGCTTCAGAAAAAGCTGTGACATACACGTGTTGCATGCAGTATTTGCACAACTTGCTCATTCATTTATTTTGACAACTTATTCAAAGTAAAAATTTACATTAAGCCACATTTGAAAATATGGACCTAGGCCTACTTATTATGCAAACAAAGCATACACTCGTGGACAACTAATGATGTTCAGCTGGTAGAGCAAGTGCCACCAATCCACTAACAAAATCCAGTGAGATTGTGCATACGCCTGACATGAAACTGCTGTAAGGGGAACATACCATCTCAGGTTCAAGTCAAGTCATTTTTAGTACATCCGACTGTGAGCATTAAAGATGGCTTACGCAATGTTTTTGTACGTACGTGAATTTAGTACATGAGGCCCCTGGTGTGTTAAAAACAGTGCAACTTATTCTTAATACTAGGTACAAAAGACAAACCCCCAAACATCTCTTAAATTGCACTGAAACTCTTCTAACAGCCACGGGTGGTACGTGAGTCTCAGGTGTGCCTACCTTGCTGGGAGCGGTGGCAGGCTTGGGCACCAGGTTCTTGTAGACACTGGGTCCGGCGATGGACACTTTGGTGCCGTTGGTGGGCAGTGGGCCAGCACTGGCAAAACCAGCTGAGAAGGCAGCACTGGGGTCCTCCTTAGACACCTTCTTAATGACCAGCATCTTAGACACCTGCTTGTTGGCACTGGGGGGGTTCTCTGTCAACAAAGCCCAATGCCACTTTAATGGGCTGCAAGAACGCCACTACTAACAAATGTTTGTGAGTAACACTAACGATTTGGGAAAAATAGCGAGTTTGACCACTTTACTGAAAACATCAGTTAGAGCAGCCTCAGGCTCCTTACCCCAAACTCCGGCAGGGGTCCCCACAGCACGAGCCTGGCTCACTGGCTTTCCAGTTGTCTCCGGGTTTAAGGAGGGCTATGGTGGGGGAAAAAAAAACACACACACACACACACACACACACACACACAGTAAGTTAGCAGAATGGCCTTGAATTTGTCTGCATAGTATCTTTGCCATGCTCCTTAGCTTCAGCCTTGGCAATATTTCAGGAGTCTATTAGGAGTGTGATGTGTCTGAAATCACAGGAATGTGTGCAACAACACAGATAGCTGCAGCAAGCTTGACCAACAGGCAAACTTTGCCTCGAGTGACACTTCTGCTTTCAGCTCAAAACCACTGTGTACACTACCAGCATAAAGGAAGCAAGAACTAAACACATAATAATTGCCCATATCACTTTGTGCAGTAATGTGATTGGATTCAGACATCACCACCAAAAGCTCAGACACAAACATGTTCTTGTTGCCAGTTTATTATGATACAGCATGAAGCCTCATCTGTAAAATGATGATGCAGCAGCTTACTTGTTGCAATTATGCTGACTGAAAAAAACAAAACAAAAAAAACTGCTAAACTTTCACTTCGACTGTGCATGATTCAACAACCTTGCATTCTGAACACTGCAGAAACACTCTGGGCCTTATGGGGCCTTCAATCAGACAGTAAGGCTCTGTGTTCCCTAAATCAATCTGCTACACAGTTAAATGCTTCAATTAACATCTGGCTTAAAGGGGAAGAACGGTGTAAATCAATCACTAGCCCTGCTGTTCAAGACACAGAGTGCTGGAGCATTTGTCCTTTAAGGCAAATTTCTTTCTGCACACATAACTTAGATCATCATACAAGCAATAGCTATAAATCTAAAAACCTTTTTAGATGCTGGAACTGGGACAAATGATTGTGAAAAAGAAAATTTGACAACCTTATCATTGAAACAGCATGCCAAATATAATAAATATAGTTTTTTTTTTTTTTTTTTTTAATTTCTTCCCCAGGGTGGTCAAACCTAGATCACAGACACAGCCAATGTCAGCAGCAGGTGTGTTGAGCAATACGATATGCATATGTGGGGCATATGAGCCTGCCCTGTGACGTGCATATGTACTGTATGTAGAGTACACTCACAAAGTCCTCTTCCACGAACTTCAGTTTGTCTTCGTTGCGTTCCTCGTCAGAGTAGCGGTCCTGGTAGGGCCCGGCCTTGCGTGGAGGGTGAAAGTTTCCGTTGCGCTGCCTGTGGCCCCCTCCCTGTCGCTCACGTTCACGCTCACCACCTCCGCCCCCTCCACGCTTGCCATGGCGACCCTGGTGATGGTGTTGCCAGCCGGGCGGCTCCTTCCACCCTTGCCCACTCCCAAGGCCGCCGCCAGAACCCTTTGCCACACCCGAGTCCACCGAATCATGCCTCAGCAGAGAAGGCTGCTGCCACCCATCCCCTGAGGAACAAGAGTCACCAAAAAACATCAGCAGTGAACACGAGCAGACAGGTGTGAACAGGTGAACAAGTACTACTTAGGTACAAGCACACATTCCCCATGTTAGAAATGAACAAACGGCAGGTGAACAACTTTTGCTTTGCCTCGGTACATTAGTGTAAGTTGCTTATAACTTTGAGTTAAGACTGTTTTTGAGATCTCCGAGATCACAGGCTACAAATGAAATGGTAACGGAATACACTGTGGATTGACAAAGAATCTTGGCACCATTTTTAAATGCATTTATATTTAGGTGTCTATCAAAGATTCTACAATGCAGTGGTCTAGAATGCTTGGTCAGTATTCAATAATCTTTGGCATAAATCCATGATTGGAGATGCCTTCTGCTAATACTGCATGCATTAGGCAGCTCTCGCCTGTAACTTCCGTATGCCTATGTCACTGCTTACATTAATACACACAGGATTCTAAGCTTTCTTCGCATGTCGAACAAGTCATGTAGCCTAAGTTAATGGCACTGATTAGGATTACTTTATTTGTAGTGTATTGTCACAAACAGACAGTATAACCAAAGATACTTATCTGGTATCACTACATGTTATCTAGTTAATGTGCTAGTTTCAGCTATACTGATATCCTTATACTGATTTGGCACGATAATAAACAGTTTACATTGCTGGCAGGGCGAGGACATGTCAGTAATATCAGATCTGTTCGGTGTGAATGAATCCATTTTGAAGTTTCATTTAAGATACTCATGAACTCCTACACTGTACGGAAAGCAGTTTTGTCAAGCATTGCTTGCGGCTGTATTTTGAATTCAGATCCATGCGAATTGCTCAGGTTTCAACGGAAGTATTCCAAACAAGACAACAGTAAGTAAAAGGGGGTGGGGCTTAGGAAGGGTCAATCAAATTTGATTATGATATATTTATCCCTGATGATAGATAACTTGAATACTCTGCATGTCCATTTCAAAATGATTACAATGTGGTACATACAAACTCCTGCCATCCCATGCTTTATGAATTGGTCTTAGCAAGTTAGTAGTCCTCTGGACCACTTCCAAGCTGTCCCAGATTTAAGTGCTACTTTTAGCACTAAGTGTCTTTGTGAATTACTCTTTGCCAAAAAATTATGAGTCCTACAGTTGGGACAGACACACTCAATATTTTAAATTTAGAGATCTGAAGAAAAGAAAGGATTTAAAAAACTGCAGCACTTCTCAAAGGAAACACTTACATAGCATTCAAGACAAAAATGACATGATATAATAAAGTGGTCAATATCCACCCACACACACTGGAATTAATGCACCACATACACATATGAAAAGGGCATGCAAATCCATTCGTGCCTGCATGCTTGCAGGATGTGATGCAAACTTGTCTGTAGGCAAGAGGGTATCATGTGAATAAGTGAATGCATGTGGATGTATATGTATATGTGTTTCCAGGAAAAGGAAAATGCAGTCTTTGCTGGCAGAAACTGTTAGATAAGCATGCGTGTATGTGTCATATTGAGGAGGATTATTATTGAGATAGCTCTCACAAGAGTGTGTGTGTGTGTGTGTGTGTGTGTGTGTGTGTGTGTGTATATATGCACCTGCGGGAGCACGGAGTGGGTCATTGTTGAAGAAGCCGTCAGAGGAGTTGTGTCTGCGGCGGCTCCCTCCTGGCCGATGGTCTCCTCGAGGGAGGTGCTCTCCATGCTTCTCAAGGTTGGCTGCAGGGGACTAACATACAAACACATAAACACAAGTCAGTGTCCAGCACATGCACAGATTCATATAAACACATAAGGGACAGAACTGTGAAATAAGACAGACACATACATGCACACACACAGAACAAACCAAAAAAACACGCCATTTCACATTCAAACACGCAACATTGTCAATGTCAAAAACAGATTTAAAACAGATTGCCATTACAAGGAGGACATGAGTATTGAAATGTAAGCCTTCACCATAATTTGTATGAGATCCATACACTCTGCCTCGGGCAAGATGTAATACTAAGCCTGGCACATTGTGGGACTGGAGCTGGTGGCTCACCTTGGCAGGCTGAGGCGTGGAGAAGTTAAGCCAGGCAGGAACAAAGTCATGCTGCGCCATTTAGGTCCAGTGTCTCCCTTCAGTGGAGCGAGGCATCAAACCTCATGGCCAGGATCTGATCATCAAAAACAAACATGTTGTGAGAACCACCACAGCAAACCTCACATTAGCAAGAAACTTAGCATGGGAATAGACATTGTTCTGTTTATGCCAGCTAAAATTGTCAATTTGGCTCTTTTTTTCATTGAAAGGTATGGCTATAGGCAACATTCTCCAACAGATGGATAAACAGTGTAGTGTAGTGTAATGTAATGTAATGTAGTGTGTGTGTGTGTTACAAATGCTATTCCATGACTTGCTTTTCCCCTGAGTTTGTACACGTACTTGAGTGTGTCTAGCCTAAATATTTATTGATTGATCCAAAAAGGCAGAGTACATGAAAAGTGGTGACGAGTTGGGATAACATAATAACTGGTTAATAATAACAATAATAATTATTATATAATAAATTAACACTTTACAACAAAGTGTGACTATGACAACTTACTGACAATGGACAAAGCCTGCGACTGTCAATGAATGCCATATCATGACTTGGAGAAACACGAAGCATGTAACAGTAGTATTGAAAGAACAGCTCCTTACCCCAGAGTCTTAGGCTCTGAACTCCAGTGGCCGTCCTCGGATCTCTCGCTCTCTGTGTCTTTGCGCACCAGGCCCTGTCTCTGCAGCAAGCTGTGCTGCTCCACTCCTCAAGGCTCTTCCTGAAGGTGAGCAACCTATCTGCCCAGGACAACAGCAGTCCCTGGCCTCAGGGGGATTCCAGTGTCCAGGGTGGTGTGGCTGGTGATGGGGCAGCTATGCTTGGGACAGCAGTGGAACACAGCAACTTGGGCACTGGACTCTGAACAGAGGAGCTAGGGTCTTGGCTTGGTAAGACCAGTAAGAGAGGGATAAGAGGTGGCAATGGAAGAGAGTGTGATATGCAGTGGTAGTCTGGTGATCCTCCAGGTTGGCCTTACATCAAGAGAGAGGCTGATAAGAGAGTGCATGCAGGTCTGTGGAGACAGAGGGGTTGGGTGTCTTGGTAACAGGGTAGTTTATAGAGACTCTGATAGTCTCAAATGTCCTCAAAATGGGGATCCTTGCCAGTTCAATGGCTCTGAGAGTCTGTTGTTCTTTCTTATTTTTTTGAAAGTTCGGGAAGCAGCACGATGTGCCTGCTCTGACACCTGGGGATCCTCCTTGTCACGAGGTCATTGTAATCAATGGACATGCACAAGCACAGAAAACCAGGGGGTGGAGGTGGGTGTACCACATAAAGCTGTTACAGAGTGGTGGAAGGCCTGAGTTCACCTCATCAAAACAGCCAGGGAGTCACGCAGGGGCAAAACAGGGTAGCCGGTGTGTCACATCACAAGAGCAAGGCAGGGGGTGTCTTTACAGTTTGACTAACATTGTGTTTGCATTCTCTATCATACAAAGAAACTGGATAATTTGAAGCCCTGCAGCATGAATGATTCTGACATATCTTCATGAAAACATGGCGTCTGCGGTCATGAAAACTCTTCTGTAAGACCAATGTTATGCTTGGGTCTCCAAATATGATATATATCCCTGTTCATTAACTCAATTCATGCTTCATCAAGTAAATATCTTGCTACTACAGTGGCAAACAACTACAAAATAGGGCCTAGAACAGCAAACAATCTATGGGTAACACATTAACTTCCCTTTGGAAAGAGCAAATGAAATCAGCACCACCACGTAGTTGATAACTTGCTGTAGACAGTGTCAGATGGTGAAACTGCAATGTTGGAATCCTAAGGTTCAAGATCTTGCTCTTCCTTTTATTCTGCAGATAAACTCTGCAAGAAATGAAAAGGTGGGGGTTATATTTGCATCAAAGAATTAGAGTCTGTTATAATCATGGAGGCTAGAGTATTAGTTTTTAAATTTGACGAAATGCTGGACCAAGTTAGGATATGTTCGTTATGCAAAGAGGTTAACTTCAATGGCCTTTTAAGGCAAATCATATACAATTCTATTACTGTTGCGTCTCAGACGTTGATCCAAACCCACAACCTGTCAAAGTTGGCAGAATTAATCATCTACGCCACTGGTCACAGCGCTCTAGTTTCACCTGCGATGAGGTTCCAACCTCCAACCCAAGCTATATCAATATTCTTAATTGCTTCAAACATTTCTACTGTTTGGACTCCAAGAACTTGTCAGTTTATACACTTTATTTATCGTTAACTTATTTGGCTTGACAACTGGCCGCACATCTAATAATATAGGTCAGGGTGTTTAGTCTGTCTTAACTGTCTTCATTAACAGCACTTCCTCAATAGCTGCAGATGTGTAAAACGGCATGAAATTAAACCTAACGCCATTGTTACCCGTCAACAGTTAGCTGACCGATTTGCCAACTTAGCCAGTGTACATGTAGGTAGCAACCATGGACAGTAAGAGAAACTGCTGCAACTTCACTAGCCACAGAGCTAATTCTATCTAAGCTAGCTAGCGCGATGAGATACTCACACAACGCAAACTCTTCTGCTGCTTATCAGACATTTGGAACAGAAATACCCTATCAACGGTGGTTGACATAAGACCATTACAGAAGTCTTGCGATGAATTCAGAGGGAAAGATGCACCTTTAATTAAACTTTGCAAGACTAAGAGAAAAGACCGCTCTAAACTAGCTTACGCTGTGGACAGATGACGTCCCATCGATAGCCAAAATAGTGTTGTTGCTAGCCATCTTAACTAGCAGGCTTGTCAAGCAACGTCCTTGCTCGGTCGAAACAAATGTGTGCAGTATGACTTGCATAACCGTTTTACGAAAGCTGTCATCCAGCCACCTTAACTAAATGACGTCCATTAATTATTATTAAGCGACCCGTGTTTGGTTACCGATGAAGTTAAGAGCTTCAAGTTAGCCTGCAAGCCAACAGCACGACGTAGCCTGCTATGCTACGACAACTAGCAGGCCGTTCGCGAGACTTAGCTAGCATTTAGCTATATTGCTACCACAGTTTACCACCCCGTTGATATGGTGTTGAGTTAAATAGTTAAATCAGTTCTTTAAGGAACGTTTTTACGCAAATGCACAGCACAATACTGGACAGATAAAGTAAGATGTTGATAAATCGACCTACCAACTAAGTAAACACAGGTATACTTGACTGGCCAGATGGCTTAAGACCCAGCTTGAGCAAAATAAACTGTTGCAAGATGGCTCCCTAGCAGCACCAGAGCCATACTGGCGGAGAGGGATAAATATTTCGATGCAAACATACCTTCTATGACCAGTTGTCTCTTTCGGAAAAAGCAATAATCCGATATGTGGACGTGAACAAAACACAGTTGTGGTCAGATTGCATTAGAACCTTTCGAAATGTCGTGTTTAAAGGATTTTAATTGTTTGGTTTTAGAGATCGTACTCTTTCCGACTTTCCAGTCAATCTGCCCTGTTCCTGTCTACTTCTCCCCAGACGTGCTAATCGATCGCAGAGCGCCATGGACGCGTCATAACATTCCCCTGCATCATGGTTCTCAAGTTATTTCTTCTCTGTGTGTAATTCAGATGCAGATCACAGTGAAAAAGCTGTAGCTTCCACAATTACTTGATTATTTTAGAAATTTGAGTGTATTCTAAAACAGCAGGATAATTTTATCTCTAACTGCGCCCGTTTCCATCAGCGCCGGGCTATACACTGGAAACATTTAACCTGATATAGGCAACCCAGTTGGACAATATTTCAGGAGTTCTGGATGGGATGGGTAGATCTAAATCTGGCCAGGTTAGCCTTCATAACTATGCAAAATGGTAATGTTTGCATGCATCTGCTACATGAAAACATAGATGTATTTTCTATATTTTGTTCTGTAGTTGTCTTGTTGAACATACAAATCTGCAGCATTAACAAACACATCTCCACATGCAGTAGCTGAAAATAAAGGCCTTGGTTTGAGGTTTGATTTGGAATTTGTCACTTTTTGTTGGAGTGCAAGAGAGGAGAGGAGCTTTGTTTAAAGGGCACAAAGTGTGTGTTTATTCATTGTGATTTCTGCTCTATTAGATTTGTTATTTTGGCAGTCTTGAAGGGAAAAGAGCCTTCTGACAATGACAGGCATGCCAAGCCCACTGGAGGATCCATCAATGTGTCAGAACTACACTCAGAACCAGCAAGCTCTGCCAGAAGATTTCCCCCTGTGGGGGGAGTGAAGTGGATGTGTTCACTGCTGGAGTAATAAAAGTTGGACTAGGGCTTATGAGACTTTTGTCATAGTCATAGTTTTACAGTAGTCAGTTTATTTATATGGCATAGTTAAGAACAACTTGGGGTTGACCAAAGTGCTTTACAATGAGGGGACAAAAAGTAATAGTTGTAATAATAAACTAATAAAATGTACATTACACAGTGACTGAGACACACACACACACACACACACACACACACACACACACACACAGACACAATAAAACACATCATAGTTTGTGTACTTTATTCCATGAGACAAAATTAACACCACCCAAAAGATGTTTGAGCTAAATTCTGAATATTGATGGTAAGAGGAAATGGTACATACAATATTAGTGCTTAT
>JAVQKI010268924.1:0-16793 GCA_036025975.1 Nematalosa erebi
TTTTAAATGACAGGTTAAATGTACAGTGTGTATGTACAGTACGTGTATATGTGTGTGTGTGTGTCTTCATGAGATACAGTACATAGAACTGACACAGAAGATTTTTAGAAAGATCAGAAAACATTCAATTAAAGTGGCTTATTTGTGTTTTTTACCTATGAGAAAATGTCTGAGTGAAGTAGTGTGGGCGTATGCACATAAGGTGTTGATGGCTGCAGGTTAGTGTGGTGCAGGGCCTCTTTGAAGTGCTTGTTGTCAGGCGAATTCAGAAATGCTAGACAAGCAAGTGAAATCCACAAGGAACTGAAACAGAACTGAAGTTAAGAGAGAAAGCACTATGGGGTCGATTAGAGCTTATTAAAATTAGATATTTTATCGACACTATGTACTTGTTTTGTATAAGATGCTGCCCTATCCATTTAATAATGTTTACCTAAATTGATACATACAAGATGGCTGCACAGTATATGAAAATATGTGATAGTGGTAGTGTTCTGAGTGTATATTTTTTCAATCATTGTTTCCTGATACTTTTATTCAGTGTCAACCTTTGTCAGCCTTTGTACAGTAACTTTGTTTCATGCTGACGGCTCCATTAGCGTGAGATGTTGCTTTGCAAAAATATTGAGTAAACTGTCAGAGGACTGTAAGCGTCCATGACCAATCTAGAGTTAATTACCAACACAGTTGCCTTGGTAGTAAGATATTCGATAAATTAATTGCATATGATTGTTCCTATGGATTCGCAAAGTTGTTTTTGAGGATATTGTTGTGACTTGAACCAAGCCTCAACTATTGTTACTCAATACAACCCACTTTCTGAGTATCATCCAGCTAACTTAACTGTATTACTTTTATCATCTGACAGTAATACATGAAGATACAGTCATTTTCATACAACCCCCACTCCTCTTGGCACAGTGTGTCAAAGTAAAATGTGTTATTTTTAATGATCTAATAATACCCAGGTGGGACATAATGAATTGCCTTTGTCCAGCCTGGTCGCAGCCCATCGTCCTGCATGTTGAACACATCCCAGGATGACCTGAAGCAAAGCCATTTACAATGCCAGTTAACAGTCATGTTTGGGAGAACATGGAGAAATGGGGTCTGTGTAGGGAGGGTGGGCATGGGGGCACAGTTCAGTGCGGGCTAATTGTGCCATTATTTATGTTTTAAGACACAAACACCCCCTGAGTGCCCCCATGCTTGCAAACTCAAGGACAGAAGCACTTTGCACTCCTCTGTGATGTTCATGTTGCTTCAATTTTGGATGCCTATTTTAAGATTTAATAAATCACAACCTTGTTTTAAGAGGGAAATGAGAACCGTGGCACCAATATGAAAATCATGTGAAGACTGTTGTTGTGAATTTTGGCACGGCCTTGTTTTGTACAGATGTAAGTGGTGGTTTATACTTTAAAAGATAAGTCATTTGTTTTTTGATCACTACAATGCATGTCATAATTTTACATTGAACAAAACAAAACAACAACAATTAAAAAAAAACATCAAGTGAAAGGCTTTCTTACATTATGCATTGTTTTTTCGACAACAAAGACAAAATAAATAAATAAGTGAATTCGTGGCTAACAGCAAATGGTTACCCGCGAGTAATTACAATACCCCCTTTACATTGTCTGTCTAGAAAGGATGCCACAGGAATTGGAACAGTGTAATGCGGCGTGTTGCTGTAGTCCACTGATAAGGTCCCCCTGGCTCCGCAGAGAGCAACGGTTTCAGTTTCCCCTCGACCTGATTGTTTTTTTCCTCCCTCTCTCTCTCGCTCTCTCTCTCTCATTCTCTCTTCACTTCCCCCTCCCCCTCTGCTGGTGCTCACTCTCCTCTCTGACTCGGTGTTGCCACAGGTCTCAGTGGGGGGAAAAGGCTGGCAGGTAGTTCTGCGGCACACCCACCTCCCCCCACCCCACCCTACACTGCCGCCTGACCTCCCCCTGCTGTTCCACAGTGCAGGGCCAGTAGTGGATTAGCCTGAGGCTCTATCCGTAACTGTCCATCAACCAACACCCCCCTTACCACCATCAGCACCGCTAACACCACCGCTACCTACCCCACTTTCTATGCACATACAGTACACACACACACACACACACACACACACACACATACACCTCTGTTCTAACCCCCATGTTGACATGGCTAAGCTCCTCTGGCACTCTCTGTTAATGTCTCAGCGGCACCGGGTGAGAGTAATTGTCCCCTCGTTATGTAGATGCGCTGACATGTAACAGCCTGTAATGAGATTATTTCCCTTTCTGTTGTTGTTGTTGTGCTTGTTATGGGGGTATTTTTACTGGTGCACTTTTGAGGGACTGTGAGCATTAAGTGAGGTCAGAGGCACAATGAAAGGGACTCTCTGGCGTGGGCAACTAAGTGTGTAATTAGCATTCCCTGATTACTGCTATTAAAAAATCGGTCCTCATGCAGTTGGTTAAGGCAAGGATCATTAAGGAGCTGCAACAATTAAGAACAATAAAGAAATTATGACGCATGGAACTTTGCATCTGCCAAGCCGGGACGCTTACCAATCATCACAGCAGTTTCTTTTGTCTTTCTTTTTTTTTTTTTCCCCTCAAATTTTGGTCTTGTTTTCGAACTCAGACATGTTTTGTTTCCATTACTACTAATTGGACTTTTAATGGAAGATTATTGCAAGAATAGAGATTTAAGGGGCAAGACTAAATTGCTGTTTCAGAAAGAGCCTTCATATCCGGCAACAGCCGTATTAATTGATTAAATTGTGCATTCATTTTGTGCCTAGGAAAATGATCAATGATTTGGAAGAGCTCACTGCGCTCCAGGCTCCAGCACTCTTTCCAGGAATTCCTATACATGTATAAGTACAGATCCACAGTCAGAATGATTCAACTTGTATTCTATGCATAAAGAACAACCTCAGCTCCTGTTTCGATCTTGACCAGATGGTCTTCTGATTTCACTGTGGGGGTTTCTGTACTCACACACTGTAATATAAAATTGGCTGCATGTTTTGCACAGTATATTACTGTGCTGTCTACCTTAGCAAAGTACTGTCTTGGGTTCATGCTAATGGATGATGCCTTCACAAATAAATGTACAAATGCAACTAACCCTTTAGGTTAGACTTTTGTCTTAATGAAGAAAGATCTAGAAGGCAAACCTCCTGTCTTATTCACGACATGTGATCTGCAGTGTAGTGTGGTGCTAGTAACATATGAATGCATGCATGTCTTCTCACCAAGACTTGCCACCCATGCTAAGCTCACAGGTCAAGGTCGCCCTCTCCATTACATGCAGCATGTGTGTCCCTGACGCCTCGTTTCCCTTTATGATTTCCCACAGACTCTTTGTAAGTGCCGCTCACTTGATTGCCCCCTTACAGTTCAATCGCCGCGTGTGATTGACAGCGGGGTTGCACTCCAGAGCAGAGAGGAAGGTGAAAGACTGACATCCCTACCATTCTGAGCAGACAGAGCTGAAACAGGAAGTAGACACCCAGCCTGTGTGGCTGTGAGCTACACCCCAACCAATTTAATTCAGCATGGCACATTTCTGCAGAGTATTTTCCCAATTAATTTTCAATGGCATATAATTACAACATGCAACCATTTGCAGTACCGGCACTCATCACTGTGTGTACAAAAAACCAGCTCAGAAAAGACAAACACCCTAGAGGACTCTGTCATTTTCACAAAAAAGGAAACAAAAGCACTAATGTAGTATTACACATGTTGTGCGCCACAACAGTACAAGTGAACAGCACAAAGGCTGACCTCCAAATGACCAGCTGTAAAAGGATTGCCACGAGTATTTCATCCTGTGGAGCAAAGCGGGGCGGCCGAGGTGGGAGATGAAGAGAATCGACATCTCTGGCTTCATGGCCCGATCCGTGCCTTTCCTCGCATCCGACAGCCCACATCGTTTTTGTTTTTTTTTTTTTTTTTGCAGGGAGCAGCTCATTATTGTCCCTCATTGCAGTCGGGCCAAACTACTGAGGAATAAGCTGAGAAAATAACCATAGATCGCTCGGCTATGTAAAATCAGTGGGAAAGGGCAGCCATTTTTACAAACGGGGGCCGAGCAATTCCCCAGGCTCACTTGAAACAGCATGGAGCAATTCATCTTGGGGGGGAGGGTGGAAAGAAAAAAAAACACAGAAGAGAAAATGCAAAAAAAAAAAAAAGATTGGAATAGCAGAGAGGAGGTCACGCAGGCATCACATTTTCTCCCCAGCAGGCCTTATCTGAAGCGCTGTGCCATTCCCCATTCTTCCTGGGCTGCGATTCCGTTTTCTTTCTTCTCTTTTAATCGTTGCTTATGCCGGCATATACAACCATATACACATAATACCCTTTCAGACGGATTATTTTTCTGTTTGTCACTGAATTTCATTGAATTCTGTTTTCACAGAAAGTGTATTAATCTGGTATTGGAAGTTTGGAGAAAAAAAAGTGTTTATGTTCTGTAGTTTTATAGACAACAGGGCTAGGAAAGGGGCCGACTGATAGACTGTGCCGAGTTGGATCGTATTTGCTGGGTGTGACTTTGCAGAGAGTTTGGCCGCTGGAAAGTAAGCAGCCTGGCGCTGGAGAGAGAGGAGAACAATGGCGTGCCCCTGCCTCTCGACCCCGAGTTCATGCAGACCATCAGGCACCTGGGCCGACGGCCGACCACCGCTGCCATCACTGAGAACATCATCCGGAAGTATGGCACACACTTTCTGCTGTCTGCCACACTGGGAGGTACCTACTGCGTCTGTTTCCTCGCACATCTCATACCTGCTGCAGTATTATAAGTATTATAAAAATTATAATAAATCTCCCTTAACAATGGGATTCTCTTCTCTGATTGGCTGATGGGTAGGCCTTTAACTTTGTATAACATGCAACCTTTGAAGTAGTTCCAAAAATAAATTAATCACCGTTCCATATCAATGCGCTCATGAATGGTAACTACAACAACCGTAGTAAAGAAGTAGCCTTTTCTGGACAGCAAAAAAGTTATCGGAAAAACTATGTACAACATAGATGATTTTGTTCTCAATTTTAATGTTCTGGGGGATTCAACATTTGAACAATGGATTGAAGAGGCATTCTAAATATATGGGAGATAAAAAAAAAAAAAACGGGGAAATAAGTGGGATAACGGCCTTCGAGGTGACCTGTTCGACAGAAATAATGTGTCGACGGAGGCAACTCTGAGTTCTAAGCCTCTACCTAGCCATTATTTCCATCGAACACGTCACCTCATCGGCCGTTATCCCTTATATATATAGAGCTGCTCGCCTTTTTTTGTGTGACTCCTTCTGCCATGCAGCTCTGCAGTATTGATACCAAGAGTTCTTTTGATGTGTCTGTTTGTCGGGTTGTGTGTGGTACAGTATGTGAGTGGGATGTACACGTCCTGTTTTGAGTTTGGAGAATATGAATGTGTTTGGCTAAAGTACACACACACACACACACTTGGTGTGCTTGCGCTTAAGGCTTTTGTACACTGCATACACTACAGTAAGTGCATGCGGCCGGTGAGCTCGAATGTGTTGTGCTTTCTCTGCTCTGGCCTGCTCAATGCTCTGCACTCTGCTCAATATGCTCTCTCTCTCTTTCTCTCTCTGCTGTCTGCTACAGGAGAAGAGGCCTTGACCATCTTTGTGGATAAGCGCAAGCTGAGCCGAACGGCCGATCCGAGCGACTCCAACGCCACGGCCATCACTCTGGAGACCCTTCACCAGCTGGCTGCCTCCTACTTCATCGACAGGGAGAGCACGCTGCGCAAGCTGCACCATCTCCAGATCGCCTCCACTGCCATCAAGGTAACCCCATCACCACCACCTACCCATCACCACCACCCCTTTGGCCTCAGCCAGCTGGGAGCTGAGACTCGACCCTTCAGATATTTATGCTGCTATATTTGGAGGATGCAAAAGGCGGCCTCTGTTGTTTCTTGGATGTGGGTGAGCTACGCTGTGAATTTGTGTCTGCTGCCTTACAGGGGCGATGAATTGGTCGGAGGACTGATGAAGCTTTAAGGGTCATGCATTATGTAGATCGTTTGTGCGGTTGACACCGTTCATTTCCATACAAAAGCACTGAGAGCAAAGCTTAGATAAATCGTCGGTTCAGAAGATTCACCATAAAGGCGTTTTCAAACCACATGTAAAGCCAAGGTGGAGATTTCGTTAATATTTACTGTAGAAAACATTATAGGAAAGAAAAAACACTGCGTGAAGCCATTTGAAGTGATGGCTTCCATGAAACCAGGGTGGTGATGGCTTGAAGGTTGTGTTGTGCCGGTGTGTGGTGGGAATATGCAGTGCCCATGCCGCATCCGTCATAGAAGGACACTTAAACAAGTTAATGTATCATTTTGAGCATGAATGGCTGAGGGTAACCTGCTTGTCTCAGAGGTAATTCATTCTTGTACGGAACACTATTTATCTACCTCCGGCAAAGAATCCATGGCAAGTAATGATTTGCCTTTAGAAATTATGTTTTTGCATGCATAGGGATGAGAAATGTTTGCGAATCCCCCCCCCCCTCCCTTCTCAAGCAGTCTCATGTCTCACCAGCATATGAGCAGAATTTCATTTGCCGTTTTCCTTGACATACTTCATTAAGCAGTATAGGTGTGGAGAGGAAGAAAACACGTGCTATTAGTTTGGAAATCAGCTGCAATTTTTCACAGGCGTTACCCTGGGCCCGATTGTGTACCTATTGTGTGGTACTGTTGTAATTGTTGGCAATACAACACATTACACCCCTGCTACCACAACACCCCCTCCCATCCCACCCCCTCCGCACTTCCCCTCTGTGAGAGGTGTGGGAGATGAATTGACGTTGAGTCCTCCGAGGGACGCTTGTTCACTGGGTACTTGCAGTGACAGATGTGAAGTATTCACGGGATCAGTGGGCTTTAACTCGGCGCATGGATTTTTGCCTCACTGGGAAGACAGATGTTAATGCAAACCTGACTTTGAAAATGTGCACAACCTTGCTTTGAAGCTCCCAGTCCCCGTTGCTTCTTTTGGAGTCTGTCGGCTCTAATATCGGAGATTCAAGTGATTTGAAGGGGGGGAGGGAAAAAAAGAATAAAATATTAAAAAAATAAATAACTGAGTGTACCGCCACAATTATGCATTAGCATGACAAATTATCTGTTCCATTTCAGTAATTTTCATACAGCCCTTTCCCCATTTGTCAGCCATTTTGAATATTAGTTAGGTGTCAGGCTGTAATGAATCGGAGACTTATGAAGAATATTTTCTGCACCACTGGTAATAAATGATCCTTTAACCTTACTGAGCATGTCGACAGGGAAGGAAATGCTCTGCGTTCTACTCAGGTGTTAATCAGCTCTTTTGCTTTTGATTTAGAGGCAACATTCACTCGCAGTAAGACGGAGTATAAGAACGGTTCCATCACAAATTCTGAGCCACCCCTGAGACAGAACTATAGTTACATGCCGTAGATCACTTTTTGTCACCTGCTTAGTGATAGCCTCTGTCTGAGCGTTAGGGAGCTACATTTACCACATGCATTGCAAATGTGACTTGCCGAAAGCATTTCGAATAGTGAGATGACTGAATGAAGCAAGAGTTGTGTGTTTCTGTGGCTGAGCACACATCAACTTGTGAAAAATTTATCCAAGACAAATTCTGACTGTACATTATTCAGAGGCACATATATTCTTAATGTCCCTCTTGACCTTCTGCTCTGTTCTGTCACCTCTCCTAAAGAAAAGGTTTGCATGGGGTGAAAAAAGGACATAAAGAACTCGGGGGAATGTATCCTTAAACTTTATGGTCTGTGCAAAACTTCGAAAACGAGATGAGGAGATGAGGCAGAGTTGGGCACGATGCCATCAGTGGCTCTTTGACGTCTGTCTGGGTCATCAGTCAAGCATCGCAGCAGCAAGCTGTGAGGAACTAAACAGTTGCCAATTCCCGACTCACCCTGTCTCTCTCTCTCTCTCTCTCTCTTTCTCACTCTCTCTCTTTCTCCCTCCTTTTCCCTCCCCTTCTCTCTCCCACACTCTCTGTTACTCACTCTGCCCTAACCACCTCAGACTCACACTCTCTGCATGAGGCAGTGAGGGAATAGTTGAAGTAAGCTGTGGAAAGCAAGGCAGCCTCCAAATCACAGAGAATTTCTCTGCTGAAGCAGGGAAGTTGAGTTAAAAGACTCAAAAAAGACTAAAAAAAAAAGAAAAACAGGAGGATAGCACTGTTTAATTTGAAGGACTCCCAAGTCACTGCTGGACATGTTATCCCCCACTCTCCTCTCTGAAAGGTTCCCTGCTGGTTTCAGAAGGGGCTCTATTTTTTTTCCAGGCTGGAATATAATCCCATTCTGTTCCTCTTATTTCTCCCCTCTCCTTTTTTTTTTTTTTTTTTAAGATAAGCTTACACGAGGCCCATGCTGACTGGGAGCTAACCAAGAACAAAGTCCCCTCTGTACTCTTGCCGGAAGTATTGAGTAAACATGTCCTCCGATGCAAATGTGGATGGGCTGACTGAGGATGCCACTGCGATTAAAAAATCTCAAGAAATGCAACAACAAGGGGTGCTATAAAAACAATTGCCAATCTTCATGAAACTTTAATGGCATTTACAAGACTGTGTATGCATTTAAAAGCTCATTATTATTCAAATAGCTCCCGCATTGTCCACAGCCCAGCGTGAAATTATTCACAGGTGGCATTAATAAAGCATCAAGGCCCCTTAATAAATGTTAAAGGGGAGAACTTTCCCTATCTGTGTGCTGAGCTTCTCAAATACCTAATGCACTGTTCAAAAATTCACATTTTCATTGTAGTAAAATTTGATGCTGCATTTGTGTGCATTAAGCAGTAGCGCAGTACCATTAAGTAGCACCACTTTCTCTATTCCAGTAGAAAGCCTTGCATAAATTTCAATACCAGATGCAATTTCTTTGGACCGCTTAGGAGTAGAGAACATCACATGATGGAGATAAAGCAAATGTTAACAGATGTATAACTACTGATGTGAAGAAACACGGAGCTTCTGGACATGATGACCCATTTCCTTTAATAAAACCAATAAACTTGAACTGCTTATTTCAGGAAGTCGTTCTCGGAGCAATTACCAGTCTCATTAAATGCAGCTGTTGGTATTCCTGATGTAGTCAGCATGAATTAATTACCACAGATAATAGGGCATTACTATATACAAACATTTTTTCAATCCAGATCATTTATATTCTGCCCCATAATTATTGTAATGAGAGCCAAATTGGCCATATTGAAGCCACTGTAGATTTTGCCGACTACAGACAACTGTTGAGATTTTTTTCCCCACTTCCTGATCGAATAGCCTGACTAGTGCACATGCTGTGCTCCTGCGGGCTCTTGTTGCAGATGGTCTCATTGCTATGCATAGAAAACCCATCTTTATATTTGCATTCGGTCAATTTTTCCCCTTTAAGTCGGACATCTGTCTCTGTTAGAAATTAATCTGCCGATCCCTGTAGAGCCGTCTTGGATTTTAATTAATTGTGTGGATGCATCAATAAGAGAGAATGGAAATGGCAGCAGTGGTTGCTGAAGTTGTACTTTTCTCTCTCGCTCTCTTTCTCTCAGTCGCCCTTGCTCGGCCCCCCACCCCCACCCCCACCCACCCCACCTCCTCTCTCGCTCGGTGCTTATTGAAAAGTTATTTCAAACTCAACACTTAGCGAAAATTAAATAAAGTATTCCTCGATAATGGATATTTGCTCCTTATGTAACTCATAAATGAGGTTCCCAGGCTCGGCTGCTTACTTAGTCATGGGCCGGTGATCCCATAGCTGGAAGGGATCTGTGCTGCTTACAGTCCGGCAGGTACAGATCGGAGGCTTTCTTTTTTTCCTCCTTCTTCCTTCCCCCAAGTCCCCAGTCATCCATTTCACAGTATTCTCGCTGACCTTAAAGTGAATGGTAAGGGAAGGCAACTACTTAACTGTGTTTGGAGTTTTTTAAAAAAAAGGGGGGCTGGGGTGTTGTGCCCCTTTTTTGATCCTAGAATTGATAAAAATTCATATCTCAGGTTGCCATTCATCTACAGTGGAGATGTGGTTACTTTTATTGGCCCTCTGGGAAAATATTAAAAAGGAGCGGCAGAAGCGCTGCGAATAATTTGTAAGTGACAAGGAAGGAGATGTATTTGCCTGGAGGCTGCCAGTTTGTCTAGTGATGTGCCAGTGAAGACTTGATGTACAGCACCCTTAAATCAGACTTTTGTCAGGGATGATTGAGCTGTGATTGTGCACAATTCGACGGTGCTCTCGAAGGGGAACAAAGATCCTGTTGTCAATCCGCTGTGTCAGTTTGGAGTCAGCGATGCAGCAATGATGCTTACACCCACCCACCCACACACACACACACAGGAGTCTTTTTGGAGGACCTTAGTAGATTGTAAGAACACACCTTGAGAAGCTGCTCACATTCAACCCCAAGGGGATTTTGCCACAAAAGTCGAACACAAATTCAGCTGCACTCAGTAGCCAGCCAAGATATCAGGATGTTTTTTCAAAGGGTTGCCTTAAGTCATCTAATTTGAAATGGGTTAAACATCAACATCTGTTTGTTTGAATGAGCCAGCTCCACAATTGGCAGTATCAGATACAGTCCCTTTGAGTAATCTAAAGCTCCTCTGTGTCCATATATTGCCTCAATTAGCAAACTAGAATTGTGATTTGCATGCTTAATGTGCTAATTTGTACCAAAGGCTTTTCTTTTCATTTAAAAAGTATGAATTTCTCTTCTACACCTATTAGTTTGCGTGCTGCGGTTCAAGCCCTTTGTTTAAAACCCTGGCCCTCGTGTCATATTCATAGCTCTACTTGGCAAATGTATTGTTAATCTTATTTCATGTGACATTCAGCTGGCTTCTCTGCATTTTTAATGAGGGCAGTGGCATCCAGTCGGGGTGTGTTGAGTATTGCCATGTGTCTTTTTTTCCCTCCCTTTAGGTGACCGAAACAAGGACAGGCCCTCTCGGATGCAGTAACTATGACAACCTCGATTCTGTCAGTTCAGTTCTGGTTCAGAGTCCTGAAAACAAGATTCATTTACAAGGTAGAACATCTATAATTGAACCAATCCCAGAGTTTCTGATGCACTTGTCACTTTGCCATTTCAACTTCCGTCTGCTGATATTGGAATAGGCATACGGATGCCATAACCAATAAAGCTCTCTCACTTCTGATATTTTAACACACATTATAGCACTCCACAGCAAGTCATCCAGTTTGAAAGTATTTGAAAGGTCTGAATATGCTTTTGAAAGGACTATTCATTTATGTATTAGTTTATTTCAATTTCCTTAGTTATTCATGTATGCATTCATTCATTCCACAAGATTCTCCTTTATTTTTAGAAATGATCCCACTGTCTTCCTGTTTAAATATTTCCAGAAAATATCCTGTCTTCAGACCAGAATCAAATGTAGATTTATGATTGGAAATCAGGAAGTTTGTGTTGTGAGGTGGTTTGTTTAGTAGGTAGATAGCAGCTCAAAAGGTTGGAAACCGCTGAAAACACATGGATCAGATAGAAACGAAGCCAAAAATGCAAAGCTCATCATTCAGAACAGTGGGTCTGGTGTCACACACGCTGCAAGTGGGCTCATAATCAGTTAAAAATTATAAATAACAGTAGTTTTGTGGTCCCTTTTCTTGCTGTTAACACAAGGACAGCAGTGAGAAGCTGAGAAATTTTCCCATATTCTAAATCAGGAATCCCAGGAAACCTCCCCTAATTTTCAGTGTTCAGGTATATATATTTTAATATATTTTTTTCTGGATAATTTTCTCCAAATTTGCTATCAAGAAAGTGTGGGTCTGCTGCTAGTTGCTAAAGATGGTGGCATCTGTTGACTGTTTGGAATGCGCATGGCAATGCTAATAGCATGCTGCTCATCATGTTGTAGCATGTGGTCATTAGCGTCTGCTCACTGTCATTGCTGCAGGACTTCAGGCCATTCTACCAGACTACCTGAGGAGCCGCTTCGTCCAGGCTGCCCTCAGCTACATCGGATGTCATTCGGAGGGGGAGTTTGTGTGCAGAGATAATGACTGCTGGTGCCACTGCGGTCCCCATTTCCCACAGTGCAACTGTCCTGAATTGGATCTGAAGGCGATGGAAGACAGTCTAAGACAGATCCAAGAATCATGGAAACAGGCCAATCAAGAGTTTGAGGAGTCAGGTATGAAATATTTCAGTAGATTCATGCATGTATCAAACTATATTATTCTTTTGAATCTCAAAATCCCTATAGGGCATGGTGTTGCAGTCAAAACATAACATCGCCCTACGACTCTTAAAACTTATTAAAAAAACAGTAGCATTCTGCCATAGTTTGTCAGACACAACAGTCTCAGAGAGTGTCATGCTGCTCAATAAGCAATTTAGTGGCTGTTTTGAGTGGTGCAGGAAAACATGTCCCTCAAACTGCACCGTCCTTCTAACTAACAGGACGACATCGCTGTGCTGCGCCTTGTTATTCTGCAGTGTCTGACAAGGAAACCGTGAGAAGAGCCTATACCTTTCATGGAAATAGTGCCATTGTCATTGTGGTAAAATAGCATTTTAGACTTGGCAAGATTTCCTGTCCCCTTTTCTGGGCCGGATGCCAGCTGTGCGCTGGTTTTATTCAGAGAACAGCAGAGCACTGTAATTTCACCTCCTGTAGCAGCAGGCTTTGATTTGAAAATGTGAAAATGGCCGCCTAATGACCACAAAGACAACAAATAAACAGCGGTAATGTGCCGCATAATAATCAGTGAACAATCAGCTTTAGACGGATAATCTGATGTGCAGTCACACAGTCTCTGAGTTGCTAACTCAGCACAACAGGTTCATCTCGAAAAAGAACCAGCCCTTCTTTTTTTACCTCTAGTGTCGCCCGTCATAAAAAAAGACATAGGTAGTAATAAGTGATCATAAAAAACAGAGTTGTTTAAGACATTGCATTCATTTCTCATTAAAAACTAGACTTTATTGATTTTTTTTTGGAATTGAGGTCACTGAGATAATAATATAGTTATTGATTTTGCGGCTGAAAAATATGAATTTTGTTTCACTGTTTCACCGAAATAGATTTATATGCCTCAGCGCCATGCCGTCTTTCTAATTGGACTTGATGGGACAATATTATGTGCCCTATTAGCCATCATGGAGGGTGTATGTGTAAATGTTATTCAAGGCGAATCCATACACCTCCACCCACTCCCTATCGATGGCTGCTGCAGCATGCTTCCTTTAACAAGCTGCAGAGATGGCCAGATGGTGCATTGCTCACTTTCGCCCTGGCACGCTGTGTGCTTCATGTTCCAGATGAGTTCCAGAACTTTGTGCGAAGACTGCCAACATTCTACGCCTTAAACACATCCGCCATCCAGTACTTCTGGAAGATGGACCCTGGTGTGCACCAGCGCTACCAGCAGCTGGATCTTGGCACTGGGCAGCTCCTAGGCAAAGCCCGGCGGATCGTCGGCAGGCTCTTCACGCTGAGCAAGAGATGCCGGACTCAGCCCCGAATCGCCATGCCCAGAGAGAGGTAGGATTACAGCCGCCGCTGCTCACCGCACGTAACAGTAACCGCTGAACAAATAGAACTTGTGTCGAGGCCCCCGTCAGCTGTGACAAGGCATGCATTGAGTGTTTGGGCCAGGCAAGAAGAGAAAGAGAGAGAAGAGAGAGAGACATGGTCTTTGTCATGCAGGAGAGTGTCTGTCACAGAGGTGGCAGAGTGGAGAGCGTTTAAAACTTCCCTGTGACTCTTGGAAAAGTAGTGCAGCACATCACTGTGACATGATCCACACCAGATGAAAGTGGCTTCCTCTGTTACCAATGCAAATCTTCCATCTACAGTATATATGTTCATGTTTCCATATGCTCTGAAGATACTATATGCGATGTTAATGAGAAATTCAGAATACACTTTTATTTTCAGTTGAATGGCAGAATCTCTTCCTCTCTGCTTACATCAAAGACTGTTTTTCCCCGCCCTACAGCCTTTTCTGCATGTCACATAATCACACGTCAAGCTAGCACATATATTATACCACCTATTATATATTAAATTATATACCAACTAGCAGCACTGTGAGGTCTGTAGTAATTAAACAGAAGGCTTTAGAAAGTTCATATGTAGTAGAATATAGAAGTGCTTAGAGGAGTTCAAATACGGATGCAGTTCTGTTGACCAAAGCTCGGTCTTGTCTAAAGAGAGAGACTCACCAAGGTCATGATGCTCTCCACAGGGAGCTCTGCCTCCTAAGCGCTCTCTAAATGGATTGACTGATACAGGCAAGGAGGAGGTGTGTCCTCTGAACTAATTATGAAACAATACCCTTTTATAGTCTGTTCCTCCTGGAACCGGGGGCAATTGTGGAGACAATAATTGTGTTAATGCTGAAGTCTTGGCCAGGGTCCCAGTCCCAGTCCCAGCACATCTTATCTTTTCTAAGAGAGACCTGGGATAAATAGATTGTCTCTTCCCTATACAAAACAGACATAATGAGAGCTATAGGTCAACAGAGTAGAAGAATAGCTGGGGACAATCTAAGTGTAAGGTCTTACAACAGAAAGCAAATAACAGGTTCACTTCTGTAGTTAAAAGCTAGTTTGAGAGTTCTTTCACAAAGCAATGGACAGATTTTATTTATTTAACCAACCCTATTTTCTGCCTCAGTCATGTCTTTCCTATTTTTCCATTTGTGTCTGGATTATGGTTTTAGGTTATATTACAAAACAGCCCTTGTTCTAGGGGATGAAACACTAAATCCAAGATTTAATATTAAGATTGAGGAGATTAATCAAGATTGTAGTTTGACTTGCATTCTAAGCCTAGAGGGACATCACCCAAAAGAAGCAGAGCCAAAGAATAGCCCTTCTTCCTTTCTAATGCGGGATTAGTATTTGCTGGGGGACTGCTTTTCAGAAGCGGTGCACCAACTGGGAGGACTATGATTTTATAGACTTGAGCTGATGAGAGTGGAGACCCTCATACTGTGAGTTTGATTCAAAGCGTTTTTATGGCTCTTAGTGGGAATCCATGTTTTTTTAGAGGCATCGTTAGGTTACTGCCAACAGCTCAGATCAGTCTGTTTTCTTGTGTTCTGCTTCGACAGATGTCATCTCAGCTTCTTTTTCACATATGTGGGTTCATGGTTGATATTTATTTGGTTTGATATTGTTTGGATATTATTTACATTTCCAATTTATACTGTTCCTTTTATGTATGCACACATCAATTCTAAATTCTTCACATTTGAGCAGAAGAATCTTGAGAAGGTCCACCCTTATAGAGAGTGGAAGCAATGGTGCAATTATCAATAAAATAAATCAAGCTTGAAATTACCCTTCACTCAGTCCTACGTCCCACAACATTTCCATTCCATTTGAGTCTCTATCTTCCTTCTTTCCATCAGGCTATCTATCTCTGTATCAGAGCTGTCATCTACATATCCAGCCTCCTTCATCTTGTATGTACTTGCCCTTCTATAGGTCTCCATACATTGAACATTGACATCTATTTTTGTTTCATTTAAAGGAAGCCACAGGAATGACAGAGGGTGTTAAAGCTCCTCGATGCAGAAGGTGTTTCTAGGTCTTTCTTTTTGAATCTCCTCATGAGTGTGTGTTTGTAATACGGTGCACGTCCATTGAAGGACCACACTCCTTATATCCTGAATCTCTTCACTTAAATTCACCATAAATTCAATATATTTTCTGGAGGAGCCATGCGGGCGTTGAACATCACATTAAATTAAAAGCAAAATCCTGAGGCTAATATCATTTATTATGACTCAACATTGAATGACTGCATATGGAAGAGGTTCTGACACAAGTGGGGGGTTCTGATTCATTTCATCGCAGTAATGGATGCGATACTCATTCTTCAATTGTAATTCATGAAATCTGGTTATTCACAGAGCAACGGATGCGAGTGCATTCCTACTTCACTCCCGCCTCAATACCCCACCCCCCCACCCCACCCCTCAGCTCCACCTCACACACACACACACACACACACACACACACACACACACATACACACACACTCTCTCTCTCTCTCTCTCTCTCTCTCTCTCTCTCTCTCTCTCTCTCTCTCTCACACACACACACACACATACTTCCACCTACACCCCTTGCTCCCCAAAAAGTGCTGACAGCTGGCAGAGATTTCTTCCACTGCCACCCACCTCCACACTTCCCGTCTCCCAGTCAAGCGCTCTCCATGAATATTTACGCCCTTTTCTTGCCTACAGTAGTTTATGTTTGATGCTCGAAGGGCACCTTTTTTCATGCAGAGCAGGAGATTCCGCTAAGAATAATAGCAATCCTCTCTGCCCACTTGAGTGACAGTGCAAGCCTGGCAATAGGGATATAAATGTTTTCTTGCCACAAAACAGCAAATTGATTAACATGCCAAATACAAATGTCTTACAATAACTGAAACAAGTCCGTTCTCTAGAGGCCAAACATCATAACGCCATCTGTTCCTGCAAGGTATGGACATCAAACTCCACAAAAGAGTTTGTTGTACTATAGGTTCTTGCATAGTTGTATAAAATGTGTACTTTTTTAATTGTCATTGTCATCGTCAACCACCCACGAAGAAATGAACCTCACACTGAATGCATACAGCTGACAAAACTGTAAATGTTGAGTGATCCTACTTATGAAAATGTTGCTCCTAAGGATGGATGTGCTTCTCATTAGCTTACAAACTATCAGCTAGTCTGAGAACTCATTCCATGAAATGTGTTTTATACAGTATTCAGGCTGTG
>JAVQKI010269092.1:0-11631 GCA_036025975.1 Nematalosa erebi
TTCTGATCAAATACATATTTAATGACTATCTCATTAAAATGTATGATCATTTGGGTTGGTCCATTCTTTATTGTTTTTATTATTATTATTATTATTATTATTATTTTATTGTGTTTCCAGTGCATTTGGTATTATAATAATTGGCCCCCAAACAGACTTGTGCAAATTAGGCCCCTTTTTGCCTGTAGGCTATTTAGGCATGAACAGTAAGAGACACTACAGACAAAGGGGTCTTTTTACCTGAGGTAAGAAAAAAATGTATGAGTGTCAATAATCTACACAAGTAAAGCAACTCTCCCAAGGTTTTTCTGGCCTGTGGTGCATTATTCATGCTCACCGTTGCCAGAGGACTCTTAATTGACCCCTGCTCCTTGCAAAAACTTCATGAGATGAAAGAATGCAATGTTTTGTAATTCAACTTTTGAGTCCCTCTCACTCCAATTCAATAGTATTGGATTCCAGGACATGAATAATTCAGAGCATGAGGGGTTACCTTGGCTTGAAGATGTCATGAAGAACTATGCCTAAAGTCTAGAACAAGGTGAATCATGTAAGCACAGACAGAAAAGATCATCATCATAATAAACATGGCCTGTGTACAGAGTCAGCCGACAGGTGATGAGATTCATCTTAATAGCGCAATACTAATTTCCTGCAGTTTCATCTTTAACCACACCTACTGCCATGCTTTCTAAAGCACCTTTAACAAACACATTTTGTTGCATATTATGTTAAAGCCAGGTCAAGTGATGTTGGATGTCACATTTGTTTAGGTTTATATTTCGTCTTTTTCAGATGCTTTTGCTTAAAGCAGTTGAATTCCCTTTGAACCAAAGACTGAAGAAAACTCACCAGATACTGTAGGTAGGTCAGCCCTCCCCTCAGCGCTCCCTGAGACATTCCACACCACACAGTGTTTTGTTATTGTTGGGAGGCTAGGCTGCCCATCACTTGTTTCCAGTTAAGGGAACCATAGCTGTGTAAGAAGACCAGTTTTTACAGTGTAGTCAGAGAATGGAGAGCTAGTGCACTGTGAAGACTCACTAGCTGAATGTTACCAGATGATTTAGTCGTAAGAAATAGTTTAATATCGCTTCTCCTACCTTTAAACAAAGGGCAAATTCTGTCTGCATTTCAGCAGAAAAATTACATCTCTGTTTCCCTTTAAGAATGTAGAATGACTTGTTAGTTTTAATTAATGTGAATTATTACTTGTTTAGGGTGTTATAGCAGTTGTTTCAAGCTGTCTCCGGGGTAGGTTCCCTTCAGGCTGAGAGAGGCTAACCCCTTTTAGCCTCTCATTACTGATCTCCATATAAGCTGTGCTCTCATACCTCCACTGGACTTCAGCGGAAGAACTTGCAACTTTTCCAGAGTAAAACCTTTAATTATATGGCCATAACGGCAAGTAATAGATTAAACCATGAAATGGAAATGAAGTTGTGGACAGAGGTGAACAAACAAACAAACCCCAAAGATTATGGCAAACAATACAAATGAAGAGAAGCTCTGCCCAGGATTTTCAAAAGCAATTTGCAGTAATTGCCTGTGGTCTACCTTTGGTGGCCTTGATTAAAGCTCTCAATCAGCCTCCACAACCTGGCACTCCATACTTGTCAGTGTTCTGTATGTTTGAAAATGGTGAGCTCATTAAAGTGAAATGACTGTTTGGCCCTGGGAAAAATAATCACACAGAAACAAATAGACACACGCACAAAAAAATTGAATGACACTCCAGTGGTAGAGGACCATTGAAAAGCGTTGTGTTGGCAAAACCCAGTGGTTTTCATGGATAATGATAAACTGTCATGGCTGCAATTACACCAAGCAGAGGATGGCAGGGTTTTATGCGTGTCAATGAGGTTTGCTCCTAATTGACGATGGGGGACAGTAGCTCACTCGAAAGCTGTCACTCAAACATCAAGCGTCAGAAAGAGCTGCTATTGAATTTATGTGCATGAGGTAGCATCGGGAATAGTTGAGAGGTGTCCTTGCAATAAATGGAGGTCCACTGCTCTCCCTTTAAACAGTATTCTTCCCAGTTATATATGCAAACAAGACTAGAGAATATAGTAATTGCCGTGCACTGCAATGACTGTCACAGTCTCTCAGTGGAGACACATTTGAAAGTGAAACCAGTGCTGAGGGAATGCCATGACAGTCTACTGCCAGAAGATGTTTGAGTTTATGGACTGGATGGGACTCAATCGATCAATGTCCCCTTTCTGTAGAGGAATAGTTTTGTGAAGAATACAGTAAATCCATCAGAATTATCATTGATTGGTGCTGGTGCCGTGACTGTCAATACCCACGCTGCTATACACCGGGGAATGTGTTGTATGTCACTGGGGAATGTGCTTCATTTTTGTACATGTCTTACTGAGATGCGCATTGGGCTTGTGTTGTATTTAAAAGGGCTTCACCAGTGCCCAGACCTTTTGGATTCCACTGAAGTTAAAGCTAGACTTTCCAACCATGACCGTCAACAAGAACAAACACGAGCAGCCAGTTCCTTTTCACCGCAACCTTATTTTTAGCTTTCTTTTATCTTCTCATAATTGTTTTATCCTCTTGAGGTATCTTGCCTTTTATTTCAAAGTGATTGCATACAAAGAAGGTTTGAGTAAGTCTTGTTGCTTATTTCATTTGTACATATTATTAGCTCTCTGCTGTTCCTGAAATGTCAGTTTTAATTATTGTGATTCACTCTCCTTTGAACGTGGTTGTGTGATACGTTGCAGCACTACCAAAATTGTGCTAGCCAAGATCTATGCCACCTATTGTATAAAACACAGTGAAGAATCCTGGAAAACAGAACAATGAAAAGTGTTTTGGATATCATTACCAAGTTATGTTGGTGTTATTGGTTCATGTGTGGTCAAGGATGATCAAATAAAGGTGGCTCTTTGTGCCTTGAGTCACCCGTGGCACTGAGGTGCCAACCAGTTCGGAGGACCTTTTGCTGTTCAAAACACTTAGTGTTGTGTGACTAATTCTGTAAGATATTTATATATGCAATTCTATGAAGATGCATTGTTGTTATAAAATATTCAAAGGCACAAAAGAGCGGAAGAACAAAGTCAGCAGTGGTTTTTGTCATGAGCAGACTAAAACTGTCAAATTTCAGCTCTACTAGATGTCATACTGCATAATCAGGGAAATAACTTGATTTGAAGTTGTCCAAGTGTTGGCAAATATTTCAATCAGGCTTGGTGTGCTGTATGGACTTCATGAGATAATCATAAGAGAAGTGCAAATATGGCATTTACAAAACAACTGTTTTTCTTTTACTTGACTACCAGGTTGTCAAATTGTAAACATACTACTGAAAATGCCGTGCATCTATGAACTACAGCATTCACAGATTCCCCCCTTTGAGAAACACTGCAAGCTCCTGTGTCCTGGAGTGCCCATCCTGTAGCATCTGCATTGAAGAATGTGTCGACAGCATTGAAGTGTGCGCCGGGTCAGTCTCGTTATCATCATGGATCTCGTTTGCAGAATTACCCTCCCACTCCATTTCCTGAAGACGCAGCCAGAACCAAGGTGCTTTAGTCTCCTAATGATTCCTCCCCGTCTCGGAGTATCTCCCCACAGCTAAATCCCACAACGGGCTCCATGCCTTTAAACTCAGCAGAAAGCCTATTTACCAGCAAATTAAAGCGCTGCATCGCCATGGCACCGGATTCTGTGCATTCGGAAAAACAGGGCAATTACTTGGAAAGAGTTTGCCAAGGGAATAGTCCTCATCGCATGAGAGTGGGTGCAAGACTTGCAAGCAGTCACAAATTTGAGGTTTACATACACAGACACAAAAACTGTGTGTGCACGCGCACACACACATGCACACACACACAATTGTGCACAGAGCAATATAAGGAGAGAGAGGCGGTGTGAATATCAGTTTGTATAGACAAGTTTAACAATTAAAGCAAGAAACATTTTTACAGCCCCAAAGCCAAGCAGAGGGAACGGATGAAGCCTTGCAGGTTCATTACATCATGGGTGGAGAGAAGCCTCTCCAGTGCACAGGCGGCCACGGATGGCCGGGCTCCAGTGGGGATTACTTTGTTGTCTTTGTTTAGGGTGTAGACTGGTGGGCCCACGGGAGAGGATGGAAGAGGGAGGATTGGTGGGGTGGGGTGGGGTGGGGGGTTGGAAGCGGGAGCTTCATCTCCCCGATTTCATGTTTCTCCATCCCTCTCTCCTCCGGGCCAGTGCTGCATCGCAGCTAAAAAGCTTCTAGAAGGCAGGATGTGCAAAAAGCCGTTTCCCTGTGTGCATTCCCTTTGGAATGGCTTGCCTTGGGAATGACTCCAAAGTGAAGGCATTGATGAGGATACCAGTCACTCAGGGACTGATCGTACAGTATATGTGCTGTATCTGAGTATTAAAAGCAAAAGTTTTACTATTTGATCAAGTGTGGAAGTTCTCGTCAAATAGGCTCGGAATTTTTCCTGTTTTTCCTATTTGCCCTGAGCAGATGTCGTGAAATGTGTGCAGGAACCAGGATACTGTTGTTAAGACTTTAGAATTCTTTAGCTTCCCATTTGAGTGAACTGGATGCTGTGCCCTTCTTCAACAGTAATCTTTTTGAATTCTCAACAAAAATACACAATATTGGAACAAGTAATGTCCTTCAATTTTGAACAAAATGTAACTTTCATTCCATTAACTTTTCATCCTGTACAATTAGACGTTCTGAATGCTACCTTTTAATCTAGATTTAAAACCACCTTCCACTACAAAACACTGAATATACTTACACAATGGACCTACGCAGAAATCAAATTTAGTTTGACTGAAAAGATATGCTTAAAAGCAACAAGCTTGGACTAATGCTTTCTTTATAACACAACTAAGTGGATTTTGCCACGACTGCCTTTAAAAGTGTGAATTCCTTTGTGCTTGCATCGTTGGCCTCGCTGCGCCTTTAGTTGCGATGCCATTGACTCAAATTATATATCTGGTAACCCAAGTGCCCCCCGTTCAGATAGCTTTTGACTGCAATAAATTGCCTTCTGAATTTCCGGCTCATAAATGGCTCTTAAATCGAGATCTTGAGTGGTCTGATGATGTTTTAATTGTAACTCTCAGAATGTATTAGCCATGACCTACAGGCTTTTTGTGGCAGCTCCCATTCAATATGTATGTGTGTTCCGACACCTTAGGGTTTAAAAAGGTTAATTAACCTCTGGTGGTAGACCTTTCCTTTGCACTTAACTTGGTCTATGTCCTGATAGTGCCATTAACCCATGCCCTGGCCCTTTCACCTGCTCTATCATTACACATATAAAACCCATTAAAACTTCCCATTGATTTTCTCGACTTATACTTTTTGAAAAGCTTGTTAGCATTTTTCATGTTCTGGGAGGTGAATGCCACATTTTGCATTTGGGCAGAAAGAATTACAAATAAAAAGCTCTTTAATATGTGGCCTGTTTCAGTCCCGCACGTCCAAATAAGTGGCTTTTTGCATCCAGTGATGGAGATGTCATCCACAAATTATTCATTCTGTTAGAGCTGCATATTTTGAAGTTCTGTTGCATCGTCTTGCCTGTTTTACTTTAATTAAATGCAAAGTGTGGAAATATAGTTGGAGGCAATGGAAAAACATTGATGATACAGAAATGACAACACTATATTGGTACATACTGTAGGCATGGATTCATCACAGTTGATTATGTCTTAATTAAATTGACTGAAGCGTTTTCCAGCAGTAAGGTGTAAGTTTCCAAATGAAGACAGAGCATACATCAGTCTGCTCTGGCTGTCTGTCAAAAACAATAAAGCACAATTAGTAGGGGGGGGGGTTGGGGGGGGACTTGGTGCTTGCTGTTTGGTCCGTTACCTTAGCAACAGCATTGATTAACACTTCAGCAGTCTCAAAATTAACAAAGTAAAAGCGCCTATGAGGGGCTACTCAGTGTTCCACAGCATTAGTGAACATGCAGGTGTTCCAAAGAGACTGTTGAGCCTGGAAATGGGGGTACAGGTGCAACTCCCCATCCCCCACCCCAAAATAGTAATCTCAAAAGTAATCAGATTTGAATTTGACAGGGCTCCAGTGTATGTACCTTTGATAGAATCAGATGTTTTGTAGGATATTAATTGTGTCAATAAATATTGTAATTGGTTTTCTAATTGAATTCCTTTCAACTTGAATTCGTTAACCTCTTCTTGGGAAAACAACTAGCCATGCATAAATGCTTGAACAAAATTTTTAATCCATTCATAGTGGGAGGTGGTTCTCTTGTATATGCCTCAAGAAAAGACTGTGTCCCTTTCAATTGCCAAAACCAAATGACTACCCCTTTGAAGGGAATTCAAAAGACTCTGAGCGGCCTACGAAACCAGCAGGTGAGCCCTAAAACTGCATAAGCAACAGCTGGATACAGCTCCCTGTATCTATATTGGCTATTGATGTCAACTTAATGCAGTGTTCTGCAAGCAATACTAAGGACAAAAGAAATGCGCTACCATTAATTGCGGCCTCTGTGTGGAGGAAAAGATATGTGGGAACAAAGAGGAACTCCAACAAAATGTATGAGATAAAGTTTAATTAAAAGACAAGTTTCAAGAACAGAGGATTAACTAAACAAAGGCCATACAAAGGGTTTTAGTTATCATAGAGAGGATTCTAAGTCTATGGTGCATCGTTCTTTCTCATGCACAATACAGCAGTTCTGTTCAGGTATTCTTTGAGTGTGAAATACAATAGACACAACATTGCCATGTTGATAAAAAAGGACCTCTAAATACCACTTTTCTCCATCCTCTTCTGCGTGAGTGGGCTCTGCTTGACCAGCCTTTAAATATGGAGAGTCTGCTTGAGATTTCAGTGGCCGCCCTCGTTTGCTTCTTTAGCGCACGTTAATTCCGGGCACACGCGGCCTGTAACAATGTGACAGGTGGGACGCGCGGCAAGACAGCGAGCTCGTGAAGGTTGACTCTCATTAGGCCCACTAAAGCCCCACCGACAGCCACTTAGAGCTGCGGCACCATCAGCTGCACCTGCACCTGCTAACGGCAGGGAGACACTGGTGGGGAAGAGGTGGAGGAGAGGGAGAGATGGAGAGACAGTGAGAGAGAGAGAGAGGAATAGGGGTGAGAGAGAGAGAAAAAAAGGAGAGAGAGAGAGCTCTTGAAGTCTGCTTAGAGTCTTGATTTCTACCCAATACAATCAGCAGGGAAACATCCTATCCGCAACCACCTAGCAGGCCTAACCCCTGTCAGGAACACCCCTGACGCACTGTGCGCGCCATACCATGCATTTTATATCCTCTAATCCCAATTAAAGTCCAGAAGGAGAAAGGGAGGAAGAATCAAAAGGAAAGCTGTCCCAGAGATGAGCTGTGGGGTGGGGTGTGTGTGTGTACATGCGTGTGTGTGTGTGGTGATGGTGGGGGGGTGAACCAATTATTTTGAAGGGTATTAAGTCATCAGATTTACTTTTATCTTGATTGCATTGTGGAAGTCGTGCATAATTAATAGGGGGAGCTTATTAGGAAAAGATGATTAGGCAAATTACACAGGTGTCGAATGCATTTTTCATGATGAATTTTGCTGGGACAATCCTGTATTTCCATCTGTTCTGCTCCTATCAGAATGTCACTGCGGGGGAAATTAATGCGACGGCACAATGAGGTGCAGACCGAGAGGCCAGCAGAAATGCAAAAATAAAAGAGTAAATAAGACTTGGGGGCTCACACAGCAATAAACATAAACAGGGAATTAACATTTTTAGAAACAGCACAATCATCACCAGGTTTACGGCAACGGGGGCTAATTTACTATAAAATAGCCCGGTTTAATGGACGCAGGACCTCGGTTTTATGACTGCTCTGCGCAAAGCCCACTTCGTCCATCATACAAATGTGTACATCAATATACTGAGCTCATTCTCAGGGTACCACAGGTTTGTGGTCTTTTGTAGTTATAATTAAGACAGTGCTTCCATTTGGCCTCCCAGAGGGACCAAAGGTGAGGGAGCGTCTGCAATCTCCAATTTCTTTGCCGCCTCGTCGGCTTAATGGCAATCAATTGAAAGGAAGTGTGACGCTGACGCACAGCATCAGCTCTTAAACTGAGTTCGCCTGTATTACTTCATTTTTGCAGAGCACAGGCCCTGTAAAGTGATAAAGAATGACAAAGATATATTCCCAATGAGTGTCTGCGCTCACTGTTTTATTCCACAACGTTCTTTAGTTTTAAACCTAAAGTTCATATATTATATTAACTTTATCCAAGGAACTTGTAACCAATGTTTTTTTTCTAGTCCCTACATTTTGGTTGCCTTGCTTTTCATGACCTGGTCCTCCTCCCCTTTCTCCCAGTTCCCAAAGGACCACTTCAAGGACCCCTTCTGATCATTAGGCACACACATGGTTTTGATTCTCACCTCTTGCACCTGGGCCACTGGTGACTCCTTATCAGGGATTCCTGCTCCCCGGCTCCCTCCTTCTCTGAGGGCTAGTCATTAATGCTCTCTGTTCCCTCCATGCTCCTCAGTCAAGTACGGCAGCCCAGATGTTTGGCCAAAGTCTGCTAGAGATGTTGCTGAAAGTGCTCTCAAGTAGAGAGTCACAGAGGATTCTAATTTCAGCTGTGCTTCCCATACATTTGGTTATTTTCTCCCAGCATTAGCAATTTTATAAGGCTGAGAATTCAATCATTTGTTCCAGGGTGGTCTTTAAGAGAGAAGTGAGTCTGCTGTAGGTGTCTGTTATGTAGTTCACCAAGAGCTTATGTGATAATTCTCCATTACCTCTGAGAGGCCCGCGGTGAAACAGAGTTATGACACCGATGTCAATGATGGATAGAGAGTGTTTGATGGATGGGTGAGTGGACAGACGTGGGATCAGCGAGTGGAAATTGGACTTGGCTTTTGTCTCTTGGCACTCTCTGGGGGTGGTGGCAAGCTTGGTAAACACCCTGATGCCATTCCCATTTCATTTTCCGCAAAGCATGAAATTAAAGCTATTTATAGCCTGGCTGATAATTACATTATACTTATTCCGTCGTGATTAGATTTCTGGTTTTTATGATACAATGTCACAGTTTTAATTAAAATGTCTCTCAAGCAACCCAGTCAGCCAAATGGACTGTTTGCTCATATGCGCTCACAGGGCACTCCTGAAGCTTTGAGGGCCATCGCAGTCAAATCGCATACCAATTGCAATGTGCTAAAGAAGTCAGAGACTGAATGAACAGTTTAGATTTCAGTTAATTTAAACTCCACTGATCGGGTAAGTTCATATTTTTGGCACTCACATTTTGTAGGAAGTACTGCATACACTTGTATAATGTTTTAAACAGACAGACTTTAAATTACTCTTACAGTTCACAATAAAACGCATACATATTTAAAATTTCCATCAGTTGTATCATACATCAAAAATGTCTTGATATGATAATGATGTGAATCATTGTTGGTTGAAAAACTGAATGAATGGCTAATAAGAATCCAACGCCTTGAGTGTCGCAGGAAAGTTAACAACTTAGGCTCGCAGTGATACTGGGGAAATAAATCCAAAAACGTAGCCCCTAGGTATACTGCTCTGAGACCAGTCTTAGGGCGAAGAAAGAAGTAGGCAACACCCACTAAATAATTGATAGCTGATATATACTCAATAATAAATAGCTGGTTAATAAAATATACTTGCTTGTCTTGATTAAGGTGTGCGTATTCCCCTCCCCTGACACCAACAGGCCTTTGATACATGCATCTATGTGTGTGCAGTTCTTCTTCCTCCCCGCATTTCCAACATTTCCACTTTGTGTAACACACTTGAAAAGGGAACGGCTCTTGGCTGGAGGGATGTTGTACAGAAATGAGCCAAAGAAACGTTTCGCCGAAGGCATTGACTCAGGGCATTGTCAGAAGCTGAGGCCACCCTGGATGCTCATTCATGTTTTATGGTGGAGAGACTATCACTTTAAACGTGTCCCGCTTGAGTGAATACTCAATGTGGTAAGGAGAGACATGGAGAAAAACAGTAATTAATACCTTGTGGATATTTTACTTTTTTGACAATTGATTAAATCATGCAAAACACCGCTAATTAGAACACCCCCCACCGGATGTGTGCTTTCTGTTGACTGCAAAAAGAGGAATACTGGCATCATGGTTGAATGCTTATTGTTTTATACTTTTAATCAGTGTTCTCTGCAGTTTTATGGAAATATTTTGGTTTTAAATCACTACAGCCCACTTATTTAGAAACAAATGTTCAAACGACAAAATGATGTCTATATGTTGGAGAAAGTCAGGCAATAATTGTTCGAAGAAATGATTGACATGTGACTGTCAGCCAGTTGACAGCTGGGGTCCGGTGTCCTTGACGCCTCATTTTCCCATGTGAGCTTCACATAACCAAGTAACGTGTGATCTCAGGAAGGTTTATCCCGAAGCTTCCCAACCCAGTGCCTTGCTTTCCATATACAGTATGTGCTGAATGCATCTCTGCCAGCACGTCCTCAGTGGACCAGTGACCATGAACACTAAATTGGTAGGGAAGGAAAGGTGAGCCATTGCACGATATGTACCTTTTTCAACGTTATACTATATCAACTATATATATGAACCAAAGACCAAACCAAACACACTAGTGGGGTAACTCAACCTTCTCTTTAGAGTTCCACAAGACACTCCACACAGGTAGGGATGGAGCCTCTATCCCTACCCTCAGTCAATTTTGTCCATCACCTGATCTGTGCACTAAAACCTTATAAATATGGAAAAAACCAGATCATCAGATGACCCAAACACACCCACTTACATACAGAGTGGATGCATAAACTAGCTTAAAAAAAACACATGCGAATGCCAATAAAATGGTATGCTGCATAGAAGGAGTGCATTCAAAACGTAGGAGCCATCACACTGCATACATAACTTCTAAAGTTTTCCTTGACTTTGAATCATATTCAGAAGTATATTCTAAATCACATTTAGTGTAAAGCAGTCTCACGATACCTCCTGGTCATATGTATTCAGGTCAGAGATCAGCCCCAGAAGTCTTGAGATTGCAGCCAAAAGGGTAACCCAACGCATAAACACCACATATGGCCTTTAAAGTGCTGTTAAGGTGAAATGGATTGCTCTCCTCAGTGCTAGGACACTAAAGGTTGCGTCCACTTTTCTTGGCAGAGGCCCTCACAGTTTTGACAGTCCCTCAGTGCCAAGCCCTCCTAGTGGCTAGCAAAAGACCGCTAAAGGTTTTAGCAAGAGGTGCCTCTGACCTTTTCTCTTTGGCAAATGTGTGTTTAAGGTGACGTCTGCGGCTAAGTTGAGGTGGAATTAATAGGCTAGTGTTGTTGTGTGTTCCCTAATGTACCAATGCGTTTGGTTGTAAACTTCTTTTGGGCCAGTTATCTAAGTCAAGCATAACCCTCTTATGTGCCTTACTTCCTCCATGCTAGATTTGATCACTGATCAAATTATTTTCATCTCATTGAGCTGAATTGCAGATTGAATGAAAAGGTTTATCATAGGGTGAAGGCTGTATTAGCCAAGGGACCAGCAAGGGTAGCATAGAAAGTATATTCATAAGAATATAGAAACATAAATGCACAAAGCCATAATACATTTACCTGCAGAATGTTGCCCTTGCAAAAAATGTTATGCAA
>JAVQKI010269110.1:0-12066 GCA_036025975.1 Nematalosa erebi
AAGCTGATGTGGAAGCATTTCAAAAAGTGTGTAATAACAATCATGTTTTTAATCAATCTATTCAGCAGTCTATTCATGCTTTCAGTATGCGTGCATGTGTGTGTGATAGGTTTGGGTACTTGAGAGAGACAAAGAGAAAGAGAAAGAGGGAATGAAGAAGAGAATAAAGAGGGAGAGAGAGAGAGGGAACGAGAGGTGTGACATCAAAAACAACTCAAGGTTCCCTTTCTATGGTGTTGGCAGATTGTTTTTAATAATAGTAGGCCTGTCTCTTAGTTTGCATGCTGTATCAACTTTCCTCTGTTGATGCGAGCCCATGCCATGCAGTAAATCAGCCAGGCAGCCCTATTCTCAACTGACAGCAATATGGCCTATAACTCACCCACTCTTGAGCCTGTGTGCCCATTATCCTCGCCACTTTCTGATGCCTGTAGAACAGCTGTCTGTGCTATTATAGAAATGTAGTCAAATGTGCACATATAGAAGGTTTTGTTCTAAGACCCAGAAGAATAAGTTCTTTGTAGTAGTTTGAATGTATGTGAGTGAACCCAGGTACTCTTAGTTCATGAGAAGGGGCAGCGGCCAGGACTTCTCTTTCCCTTTTTTCACTTCTTTTTTTTTTTTTTTTTTCTTTCCCTAAGAGATAATGGATTGACAGTGAGCAAATACGTCTCAAGGCCAGGGACTGAAAGGATAAGAGTGTGTTTGTGTGTGAGTGTGCGTGTGTTTTTTTCCCCTCCTGTCACAGCTTGAGAAAAATAAGCCCCCGCAAGCGCTCTGTTGTGGACTTGAGCCTCCAACTTCAAAAGAACAATGTCCCGTTGAACATGAAACAGCACAGAGTGGCCAGCGAACACTCGTCCTCCTGGTGATCGATAGTCTATACCAGACCAAACCTCTTCCCCGTCTGATAAACCCCGCTGGCTGTCGTGTCATAGTTAGCCAAACAGATTGCAGGTTTCCCGGCCCCTGATAAAGATGCTTTCAAAACGCTGCGGGGTTGTGATGCAAGTCTGTGTTGGCGTCTACGTCTGTGAGCGAGCAGCGCAGCCTTGAATGGGCCCGCGAGGCGAGCTCCTGCTGGAAGGCTGGGTAAACACGCCCGGCCACTGATTACACACCGCACTGCCTGTCCTTGTTCAAACTATTTTTCACACTTAAGAAAACTTCTGGCCAGCTCCATATGTTGCTTTCTCAAAGCAGGCTTTGGGGGAGGGGATGGCTGTCCCATCTATTCCACTAAACGGTAATCTCAGAATACCTTTATTTTTCCTTCTTTTTTTCTTCATTTTTTCTTTCTTTTTTTTTTACATGTCTGCCATGAAATCATGTACATAATTATGCTAGTCTCATCACTGGGGATCACGCTCTCACATCTCTCTATTATTGGATATAGTCCTCTGTTTGTATGCTTTGCATTTCATTTTTTTGTTAGAATTAGCAGAGGATGCAGCTGAATGTATATGAGGGTGGAGAGCCTTGGGGGGGCTGGGAGGGCTGAGGAGCCCAGGGTCACTCTTAGCCAGGTTAAAGGTTATGAAGTCATTTGTCTCAGATTGCAAGTGAGGCAAGTTTTTTTTTTTTTTTCGTCTGCTCCTTTTTCCAAAGACGTGGAAAAAAGGGGTGAGTGGGTGTGGGGGAAAGAGGGACATCTGGAGAACAGGGTGGGAGGTGGCGTGTGGGGTGGTGTGTGTGTGTGTGTGTGTGTGTGTGGTGGTGGTGGTGGTGGGGTAACAGAATGGCCTGAAGGACTGAACGGAGTGGGCAGAAGGAAGGGCGCAGCTTGGAGTTGGGTCTTTCTTGTCTGGAGAAAGAAGGGGGCTGGCAGTGAAACTAATGAAGGGGAGAGAGAGAGAGAGAGAGAGAGAGAGAGAGAGAGAGAGAGAGCTGGAGGAGGAGGAGGGTGTATACAGGGTGGGAGCCATGCCAGGGCCTGGGAAGGCGTGTGTGTGTGTGTGTGAGGGCTACAGATGTGTCAAAGCCCCCTGGAGCAAAATAATGACATAATCACCATTGGTGTCACAGACCAGACTGCACACAAGGTGACATGGGAGCCTTTAAATAGGAGCCTTGGCCAAAATGTACCCCATGCCCCCCCTCCTCTGAGCTCAAGAGAATAGAGAAGGACTTCCCTTGTCTTGGTGGTCTGGGAGCAATACCAGCAATCCCATTTCTACGCTCTTCAATGTTTCTATCTCTTGCCCTTTGGAACTCTATCCCATATTTATATATTGTTTGTTTTTCTACACATAGCTGTTGTAATTGTTTGTCTACACATAGCAACAATATTTGTGAAACCAACATGGTGCACTGTGCTAAGGAGGAATGTTTTTTTTTTTTTAATGGCGGTGGTTAGTGTCTGGGATGTTCTCCCCCTCGCTCTGTGGGCCCTGCTTGCTGGGGGGCTATTAACAGCTCTGTCTATGATTGAGCGCAGGTCCCTTCTTGACAAGAAAAAAATACCCAGGCCGTGGCAGGGACCACTTTAACCTAAGAGGCAATTAAAGGAAGTGGACATTCAGCAGCACGGTGTCACACTTAAGGGCTCAAGGCATGTGACTTTCCTTGGGGTGTGTGGGTGTTTGGGAGCGGGGAGGGGTGGGGGGGTGAGATTGAGTCAAGTTCATTTTTAACCAGAACAACAGCACAGCATCCAGACAGCTGCACTGGACATCCTTTAAAGGCAATTAACCGCTCCCTTTTCAAAAGAAAAACAACAAGAAAAAGAGATGAAAATGGCCACAGATCCACTAGTGTGGTTCAAGTCTGTTTTGTAAATTCTCATTTGAAGAAGAAGACAAAAAAACTCACTCACTATGCAAAAATTAATTTTAGCTGACCATAATTTGGCTGACTGCCCAATGAGAAGGTCATTGTTCTTGATCAAGACTGAATAACACAAAGCACTGCACGAAAGAAAATGTACGGTTAAGACTCATTAAGGTTAAGATCTTTACTGAACAAACAAGTGAACTAGCTAGATTATTGAAAGGTCTGTAGTAACGTTTAGTTGAATAGAGCTGTAGGATTCTATTGTCTTGTGTGTGGTAGGGAATACACTTGCTCAGCAGGGGCACAGACCCAGTCTCCACCTCCTCTCTGCACAACACCAGCACAGTCAGTCAGAAATAAACTGGGGCCAAACAAGAACCGACAACAATAAAAGAGTACACAATCAAAGATGAAGGCTCCACCTTTAGATGTGTTTACCTGTGTGTGTGTGTGTGTGTGTGTGTGTGTGTGTGTGTGTGTGTGTGTGTGTGTGTTTGTGTGGGGGGAGCATTTTAATAAAATAAAAGCAGGCTGATTTTGGCTGCCATTGAAGGCTGGGGGCTAAGAGCCCCTCTGTGCAACTTAGTCCCCATTAATAAGTCATTTTGCCTGGAAGAAAAGGCATCGCCTGAAAGCATAGTAGACACACATATACACACACACACACACACGTGCGCGCACACACACACACACACACACACACACTTACAAACATAAACAGATCTACTCACAAGTGATTAGATCTGTGTGTGTGTGTGTGACTCTGAGAGAGAGAGCGAGAAAAAGACCTCTGTTTCTCTCTCCTGTGTTAAAGATGTTTTTGTATCCACATTGGGCAGGTTGCGGATGATTAAGACCAACTATAAATGGGAGACTCACGTCAAAGCAAATGCCAAGCGATACGAAGGAAAACCAAACACACGCTCACAAAAAAAAAACAAAATAAACCGATTTCTCAACACCTAATTAAACATTTATAAGCATGGGCCCCAATCTCTCATCAGATCAAAGTGTACTCCTTCATCTGTTGCCCACAAGCACTCTGGCCTTCCCTTGGCCAGGAAAAAAAAAAAAAAACAGAAAAGGAAAAAATGCAGCCCTGATACACCTCCATAGGACACTGTAACAGCAGTGTCTTCTATTCCTCTCAGTCCTAAGCCGCTCTCCTTGAACTGAAGAATAAATATTTATGCAATTAATGGAGAGTGGCTAATCCCCCCTGCGACAAACTGGAAAGCCTTGGAGAGTGATTACGCAGGCAGGCTTCTTACAGGAAAACACCACTAAGCTACTGGGAGACAGTGGTGCCACTGAAACGTCCAGCTGCGCATCTAGAGATGATTAACCAGGGGGAGGAGGAAGTTCACTTGCCTCACACTGCTGTAGTCGGAGAGGGCACAGGCACCTGCTGACCTCCGGGACCGAGTTTCGCCAGGTTCCCAGGAGTTGGATCACAGTGCTTACCTTTCCCCCACTTTTAGTGCCTTTCGTGTCAGTTGTGTTCCAATGTAGTCGATTGTTTCGATGTTTTGAACAGAAATCATTTTCAGTAGGCTTGTGGTACACACGATTCTGCCACCACAGTCTTTCTGTTATTCAAAGAGTATACCACTGAAATTAAATTAATTTACCTTTTACTGAGTCTCCTTGAAGAACCTTTCTTTAGATTCCAATGTTTACTTTGGGTCCTTGGCAACTGGTAGATGAGGCAGTGGCTCATCTGCTCCCTCCAACTCTGCAGTTGCTCTTGATTACAGTGCTACACAAATATTATAGCCCTTCATCTAACCACTAGCAAAGCTATAATATGACCTACTCTCTCTCTGAACGCCAACATTTACCGTGACTACAGGGATAGGCCACACAAAAGTCTAAGCTTATAGCTTATTGAATCTAAAGGGGCAAATATGTCTGGTGTTTTAACGGAGTAAAGGTCGGATCTTTGGTTTGGACATTTTTTAGCGTTCATATTGGTTTGGACATTTTTTTGTGTTCATATTTTTGTTTAGAGATCACTCTGTGTGTGAGTGTTTAATGAGGCAATGAGGGTTCTCTGATAACCTCATCCTTGAGGTACAAATGGTTTGTTTAGAAGGCCTGGGTGCGTACTGTAGAGGAACTGGCTCACAGCATCGGTGTCACTTGGGCACACTAGCACAGAGGTGAGCAGGCATCTCTAATGTCTAATAAATTGAGCAGGCTGTGAGGACAGGAGCGCCAATAACCGCGGCCTGATATGACAGGAGTTTGTTTTCATTGGCCCCCATTACGTTCGGGGCTGGGACGTTTCTCTTTGACAAGAACCCACGGAGCGTGACATTAAGGGGGGAGGAGGTGCGGGTAGGAGGGGGCGGGTGAGGGAGAGCTCCAGGACAGCAGCAGGAAACGCATTACTCCCTGCCATCCATCAGCCTGGCCCGGCGCTCAAGCAAGAGGCCTCTGACAGTAAAATATACAGTTTTCAGGCAGGTCACCCCTCTTAACACTGCGCCGTGCCTGTCAGACTAATAGTGTGCGTATCGGGAGCCAGGAGCCACCCAACACAATTTAACACCCAGCAATGAGGGAGTTTATGTATTCTAAAGTTTGACTTAAGCTGTGGGTGAGAATTTCGTACTAAGTACTTGTTTGATGCAAGATGCCCTTGTCTGTGTGTGTGCAAGTGCGCGCATGTTCACTTAAGAACTTCCTTCCCTATGTCAGGCTCGTTTAAAGCGCCTAGTGTATGGGATACAATCAGTCGATTACGGCGTCGCTGGGGGGGGGGGGGCGGCTTAATTTTCCGCGCCGGTCCTGAGACAATGGCCAGCGTCAGCTGACTTCATTGAGTCTTTAGCATCATGTGAGGGTGACAGAGGCCTGCCACAGGCCTGGTATTGTGAGGGCCGGCCCTGCCAGCTGTGCCCAGGCCCCCGCCACCCGCCCACCGCAGATGCCCGAAGACGGGTACCAAGTCATGCCCACGTCAGGGAGCTTCAAGACGTGTGACTCCAATTAAAGTCAATGACAAGGGAGGGCTTTATGCTTGGGCCCCCTGCTGCATGCCAAAATCAGTTAGTTTGTCAGAGCTTTGAACTTCAAACAGAGAATCAAACCTGTCAGACCTGACGGCAAAAAGTGGTACTGTTCAGCTTTAAATACTCCTCATGGTTCCTTCCATAAACTCTGAGGAAGAGACCTTTTTTTCTCCTATTTTGGTGTCAATGTCGTATCTACTAACAGGTATGGATTTCAAAAACCCTGTTTGGCCCCCAAGAAAAAAAAAGCTCCTGTCTGAAACTGTTCCAGATGTACTTGTTTCTATTTATTTGTTTCTATTCTTGAATCAGCCCAGAGACACAAAACTGTTTGAGTCTGAGTGGACCAACAATAAAAGCCCTGATTGCATGACAGAGGAAGAAGAGCTCTTTTTAAAACAGAGGGCCTCACCAATATCCCACTGCAGCCCATGAATGAGCAGCTCTTTAGTGGGCTACCACACAATAGAGTCCAGCCTTTGTGCTGCACCTGTCAATAGGAGAAGCGCATCAAACAAGACGCGCAGGAGAGGAGAGGAAACTGAGATGGCCATGGACAGGCCAGCGAGGCCCGGCCTGATGGCAGGAGAGAGAGAGACAGAGAGAGAGAGAGAGAGAGAGAGAGAGAGAGAGAGAGAGAGGTGGAGGGCAGGGCGAGGTTCAGAGAAAGGTCTCAGAGAAGAGCCTGCTGCTGCAACATGACCCCACATCTAAGATGAACACCTCACCTAGGCAGCCCACTCCACGACAGCCACCAACAGAAAGAAAGAAAAGCGAGAGAGATAAAGAGATGGAGGGAGAGGAAGAAAAGAGGGGGAAGTGACAGAGAGAGTGACAGAGTGTAAAGAAAGAGAGAGTGGGGGGACTGTGAAGTGTGCTTGCTCGCTGATAAAATATGGAAAGGCTATCCTCTGCGGGGGAGTAGCACATCTACTCAGGGGCCAAGACCCCCCGTGGCAACAGTAATGGCAGCCTCCCTCCGCTAGCCCACCCCCTCTCTTATTGATAACCCCCTTCTCCTGGGCAAAGCACTAGAGTGTGAGCCTGTGTGTGTGTGTGTGTGTGTGTGTGTGTGTGTGGGGAGTGGGGCGGATGATACTATACAGGCCCAGACAAGGGTAAAGGCAGATGAATGTCACACAATGGATGGAGGCGGCGGCAGTAGCGAGCAGCATCCGTGTAGACTTTGAACTTTTTTCCCCGTGTCTCAGAAGGACAATTAATAATGAAGGCCTTTGGGGTAGGTCGCGCCAGGCGGGGATAGCGAGACAACAGAGATGAAGGAGAGAAAGAGGAAAAAGAAAGGCGGAGGGAGAGAGAGAGAGAGAGAGAGAGGGTGGGGGGAGAAAAAAAAAGTAAAAGCGCAAACGAGTCTTTAACAACCCTCGACACTACACTGTCTAGCTAATTGATTATGTCCTTCAGGTGGGGTTTTATTGATTTGAGGCTCCCGCGTTTGTGTACCACACATTGAAGAATGGCATTCACCAATGAAAGAGTCTGAATAAGAAAAAAAAAGTAACCCCCCCTCCCTCCTAAAAAAAACGGATACGCGCCCATCTGTCAGATTGCACACCAAAGCCCAAGAAACATGTTAGTGGAGAATTTTTTCAACACTTCACTTCAAGGGTAGAGAGAGATGGAGACTGAGAAAAATAGGACATTAACGCGCACAAAGCAGGAACACACACACACACATAGAGAGGAAGAGCAACACAAAGACTCTTATTCCCTTCTTTTTTGTTTGGCTGTATGAAAATGGTGGTAACCAGCAAGGACAGACATCCGATAGGCCAGAAAGACGATGAGAAAGCCTTGAAGTCAAAGGCATTCTCTGTGCAGGCTGAGAGCGCACCCCTACCCCACCCCCCGTTTCAAAAGGGACAGAGATCACAGGGACGGGCCTCATCCTCCTTTAAACTCTCTTGCTCGCTCTCGCATGGGCGTGGCCACAGACGAGAGGGCCTTGGGCTGTGGGTGGAGGGGGGGGGTGGGGGTGGCGGGACTAGGGACATGTCTGCTCGAGGGTAAAGAATCTTGACAGAAGAGCCTTGAACTATTTTCTGGAGGGTGGGGTGGGATGCTGCGGGGGTCGAAAGATGAGACCTTCCCCTGCCTGTCATAAAAAATGCCTCCTTATCCCCCCCCCCCAGTGCCTCTTGGGAACTGATACTGGAGGTGCAAAAGGCTTTCCCCTCTCCCCTCTGAATGCCAGGCACAGAGCGGGCTAACAGGCCACAGCAGAGCTAAGCAGCCCACATAATGTTTCTAAAGAATTCCCTTACCTAACATTAAACTTCACATTTCAGCTACTCTGCATCTTGAAGTTCACAATCTTTTGTCAGCCAGTGGGAAATTTCAAGGTGAGGATTTAGTCATGAGCAGAGCATATGTTCTAAATGGCTGCTGTGTGGGACAGAACAAGCCGCCGAAGTTTTGTTTTACATGTGTCAGTTTGCCACGGACACAAGCAGTTCCACGGCAGTGGAAGGAGGCTTCTGTTGAGCGTGGCCACGGCTAGCTGTGTGAATGCATGTCTGTCTTGCACACACACCAACACCTCCCGGAGGCAGATAAGAGCCTGACAGATAGTTGGCCACCATGGCCAGAGAGAGAGAGGGGAGGGAATTCACCCACCTCTTTCCCATCAGATGCAAATACGCTGCCTCACATTTCGTCTCCATTTGGATAGTCCAGGGGCTGAAGTCATTTTAAGGTACCTCAGCCACACCAGGGCCAGAATTCTCTCTCTGTTTACTCTGTGTGAGCATGCACGCCTTCTTCGCTGTTTGCGTGCCTGTTAGCATGCATTTCCAATGGGGCATGCTACCGTAGGCTGATAATTACCAGACACTATGCCGGACTGAGGAAAGCAGAAAAGAGGGAGAGGAGGGGAGGGAGGAGGAGGAGAGGGGTAAACAACAGAACTTGAAAGAAAACGCTAAGCAGGGGGAGAAAGGCGAGCACATCGAAGGGCAATTAATGAAGCTCCTTTAATTGCAGCTTGTGCTCATTCCACCATGAGGAATGTGACAATTATGTCATTAAAAAGTTTGTAATGGGAAAGGGCGTCCGGGGGAGGAGATGAGGAGGGGAGGGCAGCAACAAATTTGAAGAGGATGAAAGAAGCTGAAGGAAATGAAACAAAAAGGGAGAGAACGAAAGACAGAGAGAAAGCGAGGGAGCGAGAGAGGGAGAGAAAGAGGGCCCAACAACAACAAAGAAATCTCAAAGGAGAAGGAAGCACATTACTGGTGCACATTGACAGAGTAGATTACCATCAAACGATCAGCAAAACAGAGGGCATATTCATTCAAGAGGAGGGACCAAGGTGGAACTTTGATGATGCTAAATTTGGCAAAAGAGCAACTTGCTGAATCGGCGACGGTTCCGGTTTCATGCCTCAGAGTTTGACAGGTGGAAAAGAGAAAATTCAGTGAAAAATCTCAGCGTGAAGTGTCCCTCCGGGGCGTGGAGGGGAAAAAATGAGAGAGCGAGAGGAGACAAGATATGTGACTCCTCTGCTGTGCTAAGACAGAGCAGCGGCAAAGACTCGAACAGACAGCGGACACAAGACAAGCAAAAAAAAAAAAAAAAAAAACATGCACTCACACACAAATACACACCCACAGTCATAGCCTATACAAACAAGGAGGAAACCAGAGGGGGAGAGTATGAGAGTACGAGACTGCTTCGCCACCAAAGATGTATTTGCATTGGCGACCAAATTTTTTGGTTTTCCATTATGGCTGAGCTAAGGAAAAAACAAAAAGAAAAACGTAATAGTCTATCCTATCTCCCTGCTTGCACACCTGTGTGACTTGCGTCGCTCTTGATATGCAAAACCCAAACACCCTACCCCCCCGTCACAACTCCTCAACCAACAACAGTCTTATTCACGCCACCTTTTTCCTTCGGGTGCCCATGCAAATCTTACATTGATGTATGGAAATAGCAGCGTGCCCTAAATAAGTTCCTGGTAAAACCAAAAAGAGAAAAAGGTGTGGCAGGTGTGCTTCTTACTCTGGCACCCTTATAAAGCCTGTCTCCTAGCACCACAGGAAAACTAATAGTAATTGTAAAAATGAATTCAAAACAAGAGGCTTTAGGTAAATGGTGATGTAATGATGACCCTGTACAGACAGTACTTAAGTACTTAAATGACAAAGCTCCCAGCGGACAGATATCGATGGAGAGCGAAGGCTTTAAATGTGAACGCAGCAAATAGTGTTTGACAAGGACACTTGGGCCTGAAGCATTGCCCTCTTTTGCCTCATCAAGCAGACAGGCAGACGCACAGAGCCGCATCTCAGCGGAAACTGACTGGTTCAGACACCCCGCCGTGCACCCAGCAGAGGAGGTGCTGCCTAGCCAGTTTACAAGAGCACCCTTTTCTCAGCAGAAATACAGAGAGAGAGAGAGGTAGGCTTACAATCACACACAAGGACACAAATAAGAAACAAAGGGTAGTACACAACAAGTACACAGAAACACAGTTTGCTTAATGTTTACCTAATATAACTTAATGTGGACCTTTTTTTCAAGGCTCTACAAATATAGAGAAAATGTAATTGCTCTTTCTTAAATTCTTATTGTATTAATCAAATAATTAACATGTGTAGGCAGCACAGTTGTAAACACTACGCCTTCAGTTTAGGACTTACTGTGGGAATGATACACTGATCTGCTGGACTAATTCATATTCTAAGCAATAGCTCCATAGGCTGACCCATAGGCCAGCATCTGTGTGTGTCTGTGTGTGTGTGTGTGTGTGTCTGTGTAATAGAGAGAGAGAGTGTGTGTGTGTGTGAGTACCGGACGAGGGCTCACCTCAAAGTCATTGGCCTTGTTGTAGTGCATGTTGAGGGCGCGGAAGAGCTCACAGTCACGGCTGACGCTGAGCTCATCGGCCCCGGCCACGCCGTCATTGATGGCCTGTCGGGCAAACTTCTCCATCTGGATGTAGTAGAACTCACGGAAGTTACTGAACCATTTGATCAGCTGGGAGGTGATGCATCTGTTAAACTGTGGGGTTTTTGGAAGAGAGAGAGGAAGGGGGGTTAATTGATTTTCTTATTAGAATAGGTTTCATTTAGCTGTTGAATACATAGAACTCATTCAAAATCAGATGAAGCAAATTCAATTCAATCAAATGTTTATTTAATCGAAAGCTGTGTAGAATATTAAAAAAAGAAAATATATAATTTTAAACATAAACAAATTAATTCATTTAGTGGGTACCTCTATAAATGTATACTGTATTGTGTGTGTATGTGTATATGTGTGTGTGTGTGTGTGTGTGTGTGTGTGTGTGCACATAATTTAGCTATGAAACCACCTGTTTTAGAGGTTTCATATCAGGCTCCCAATTGAGATAAAATTCACAGAATAAGTTATTGATAAACATGGCAAGATGCTTAAAAAGTAAAATAGAGTGGACTGGGGGTAGATGTGGCTATTGTTGGTAAAGCTTAAAGTGCACAACACACACACGCACACACGCACACACACACACACACACACACACACACACACAGGTTGTCATTTGCATTAGTGTGAGTGACAGGCCATATTCAGAGTGACTGGTCCTGGAGCAGACGCGTGCAGGCAGTGTCATTGCCCTGTAACCTCACAAATGACCCATGTCACAACAGCATGTGCTCTTTAGTCCTGACTGTGTGTGTGTCTGTGTGTGTGTGTGTGTATGTGTGCAAGGGGGGGGCTGTGTATATGTGTGTGAGTGAGAGAGAGAGAGAGAGAAAAGAAGGGACTGTTGTGTTTGAGTGGTGTGTTCAGTGAGAAGGGGGCTCCGAGTGTTTGTGTGTGTCTACTCACATGCTTGACTGAGTTTGGATGTGTGTGTGTATATGTGTGTGAACGCTCATATGCTTGACTACATCTGCATGTGTGTGTCTCCCTCCCCCTGTTTGTGTGTGTGTGTGTGTGTGTGTGTGTATCTCTGTATGTGCCAAGTGTGAATTCACAGAACAGCTGAGTTGCATGTAGCCAAGTTAAAAGCAATAAATCCACGGGGCTTTCTGTTGGCCCCTGCCACCCGGCCTCCTGTCTTTTGTCATTACAAGTAGTGATCATCGGCCCTGCATCCCGGCCCACTGGCTGCTCGGCAGCGCTGCGCGTTGAGAAAAGCAAGAGGGCTGCGCTTTTGCCCCAAACGCAGTGGAGAGCACTTATCTGTCTGTGCTCACAAGAACATGCAGGCCACAGCCAGCATGACAACTGAGGGAGAGAGGGAGTGAGAGAGAGAGAGAGAGAGAGA
>JAVQKI010269267.1:0-11465 GCA_036025975.1 Nematalosa erebi
TTCCTGGCAGGGAGGGATGATTTGGGTTTTGGTTTAAAAATGATATGACTAGCAATTCACTTTTCATTATAGTCTAGCCTTGTATCCACCCTCTTAAAACAAAACCAAATGGTCTTTATAATGATATGACTTCAAATTTATGTGAGAGGAAGTAAAACTCTGTCTCCTTCTCAAGCCTACAGTTGGAAACGAAGGCCTCAGGCAGGTAGAGGCAAGAGAACAGCAAGACCTAAAATCAACCCCAAACCTTCCCGTAACACACTGTTAGAGAAAGCTCAGATGCAGGAACTAATGGAAGGGGCTCTTAAGGAGTACATAGACGTCATGGAGGCCCTCGAGGCTAGGTCAGAGGTCAAGGAAAGTTCAGAGGTCATGGAAGAAGGTGCAGAGCAGCAGGAAAAAGAAGAGAATGAATCTTTCACAGAGTATCTAAATGAGCTGTGTAGTCAGAGAGAGTTTGTGACTGAGGTAAGAAAGTTTTATTGCTGAATCCCAGTGTCACTGTTATACCACACAGGCATCTATAAAACATGGTTCTATACTTTTTCACCTGGTCTATTTTAGAACACTTTCATCTCTCTTGTTAGGTTGGGGAGGTCATCGACCTGGACTATGTGTCGTCTCTCATCTCCTCCGATCCAGATTCCAGTGACAAATTAACAGAGTCTTTAATACAGGTTTGTGACTGGATCACAGGCAGATTAGAAATCAAATTAAAGTAAACCACTCAGGCAATATTAAGTTTATTTGGTATCAATTAATGAGTTTCTGTAGATTGCATTGATTGTTTATAGATTGAATGTTGGCTTTTGAATGTGTAGAGTTTGATGTGTGTGTTTAAATGGTTTATTTGCATTATGTGTAACATGCTGCAGACAAAATATCTCCCAATCATTGTCTGCGAACTTGAAACTATTTCTTAATGTTTACAGAAGGAAACGGAGACCTCTGAAACACCTCATATGTCTGCACCAGCAGTACCTGAATCAACAGGAGGCCATGCAGATGTCTCATATGCCAGTAGCAGCGGTACTCAACCAGGGACCTCAGGTTCCCAAGATGGACAGCCCTCTTTTTGTTTACAGTCGCAGCATCTCCAAGCAAACGATAACTTAGTTTCAATGGGTACAACCATGTCTACGCAAGGTATCGTCCCAGAGAGTTGCTTTATCCCACCAAATGCTTACTATTATCAAACTCCTAACATTTCCTCTCGCAGTTTCATGGAAAGGGGTGCCCCAGTTGTCCCCCCATCTGAGAGGTCAGAGCATCCATTCCCCCAGATTTATGGGATGGAGAAATGTATCCCACAGCAGCAAAGCTATAATTCCCATCATGCATTTCAAACTGCCCAACATCATTACAGTCATCCTGTGCCTTGTATTCCTGTTGTAAATGGCAACAAGACTTGTAACAGTTTGAATCAAGGTTTTTATGCCATATCAGACAAGGTGCATTCAACCCAGGTGCCTTTGGTTAATCATAAGAACCATGGGTCCAAAAGGTACATTTTTGCAACTGCCAATCAAAACACTTCACATGAGGTAAAATATGTGTACATCCCAGCACAAGACTGTGATCCACAACCTCCATCTGCCTCACAACAGCAAACAAACTGCCCCCCATGTCCCATACCTATAGTACAGAATGACCACTACACCAAAGCTCAACAGTGCTTCCTACCTGATGAGTCCATTGCTCTAACAGATGCTTGCAATATCTTGGATGCTGCTATTCCTATTGGCTCAAGTCTCTACAATATTTCAGGTGAGGGAACATCCAGCTCTTCACAAAATATTATTGCCTTAGAACATGATAACATTCACCTCACTGGCCAGAAGGATGCAGACAAGCTTGTCAACAGTACTGAAAAACAAGGGTATATATACACGGTCCTTCTCAACTCAGGCTCCCAAAGAGAGCCAAGTCCTTCTTCCTTAGACAGTATGTCCAGCATGGCTTCTGACCAAGAACAAGGAAGTTATAAATCCCAAAGTCTAAACTTAGTTGAAGGCCCTTCAAATCTTCTGACAGCAGAGTCAACTAAGCCAGAGTCAAGGGAAAGAGAAATGCTCTCACCCTTGTCTGTTTTGCCAGTGGACAAAGATGTCGCGGGAACCCTTTGCAAAAGTCTTGAGACAGGCCAGAGGGTTTTTGAGCATATTCACAATGAAGACACAAATGACTCAATCAGAGTTCAGCCTGGTGATGTGCAAGATCCAGAAGACATTGAAGACAGATTTGAGCAATGCAACACACCACCTCTAACTCCTTCCTTGAGTCCGTCCCCACATTACTCTTTACCTACTCAGGACAATGACTCTCAGCTTTTCCTGAAGTCACAACAGCAGGTGAATCAGATGACTGAGAAGCTCTCATCCTGTCTTTCCTCTTTGGCATTCTTGTGCCTTCAGGCCCTTGCCAGCACAAGAGATCAATCTCTTGCTCTAAATGGAGAGCCAACAGAGCCTTTTGTTTCCCCTTCCATAGCCCTCCAGCACCCACCCAGCCCAACTGGGCATACTGATCAACCCTGTTCTACAAGGACAGATTTGCATGCCCCTGTCACCATGGATAGTGAGCCTGCTCTTACTTGTTTTGTTGCTGTGGCATCATCCAGCTCTCATGACGTTGGGGACAGCCATCTAAGAGGATGGGTTATTGACACAAATGTCACAGACTCCATGACACAAGTGGGGAGAAGTGAAGTAAGCAACAACAAGACACATCTGAGCAAGTCAGAGGATATAAGGTCTAGTGATCATGTTGGATTAGACTATGAAACTGTAGATGACGTAGCAGCAAATAAAACAATAGATTACTGCAGTGCAGAGGTTTCAGATAGAAAAGAGGAACATACTGAGAAAGAGATGTGTCTAGAAACAGACAAGCCACAAAATCATCCAGATTTAGACCATAATGCAAGAACATCAGATAATGAAACAAATAAGTACACTGTCAATGATGCAACAGTAATAGGTAATCTGGAAACAGTTAATGAAACACAAGAAATACAAGTTGAAAAGCAGGTCCCACAAAGTCTGACACATAAAGCAACTCATCAGGATGCAGACTTGTGCACACAAAGTGGGGGCTGCTCTCCCTTCCTGGTAATGACAAGACGCTCCTCAAGAAGCAGGAAACCAACTGCAAAAAAGCTGCAGTCATACAACCAACATATAAGTAGGAAGACAGAAGTAAAAAGACAACAGCTGAATGAAAATACTGAAAAATTGAGGGGTAAGCACAGGATGACAGAGGTGGACACACCCATGACAGTCAACCAAGGTTCAAATGATAGAAGAGCAGGTGCTAAGGAGACACAACAGGAAATGCAGAAAAAAGAAAATGAAGAGTCCACAGAAAAGCACACAGATGACAATACTTACCTCAGTGGACAAAGAACATTTGATGAAGAACACATCAGCAATGTAAATGAATGTGAAGGGAAGACGTCAGTAGAAAAAGATTCCAGTGAAATGCAGAGCCACATCACTGAGAAAAACACAAGTATGTGCAGTCAGAGGCTGACTAGAAGTGGAAAGAAACTGATGGATAGATATCACGCATCAGCTGATAGTGAGAGGATGGTCTCACAAACTGTCAAGGGAAAAGTGACTGGCAAGCCAGTGGGTGGAAGGATGACTGACAAGACTGTACCTGGCGGGTCTAATGGAGCAAGATTTAGGAAAGGCAGGGTGACAGAAAATCATGAGAAATATCCAGATGCTAAAGGAGTCAACAATGGGTCAACTATGGAAAATGACTCCATAGGGGGGCCGCTTGGTGAAGCTGGAAGTCCTCAACCATCACAAAAAAAGAACAAACAGGGAGAAACAAAAGAAATAGGGCAGGACACACATAACATTGATCCTCCTTTCACAGTACCAATAAATGCCATCACAGAGGCACATTCTCCAGACAGTTCAGCTGTCAAACTAGCAAGACATGCAGATGAGGAGACTTCAACTGACAGCAAGATGACAGCAAGTTTAGTAAATCCAGAACCCACAATCACAGAAACGGATCATGTAGGAAAGAGTGGGACTCCCACAGTGACAAGAAGTGGAAGACTAACCAGAAGCTCAGCAGTGGCAAAAGACATTATAATCATGAACCTGACAGAGAACACAAGGGGAAAAGCAGTTAACAGAACACAAGATGACGATAACACTGACCTCCCATTTACAGTTGTATCACATAACCAAATAGCCAGTGATGATAGATTAAAGAAGGATGAAACAGAAACAAATATTGTTCAGGAAGTTATAATCATAGAAACTGATCAGGGGGGACCAAGTGACACCCACACGGTGACGTCAAAGACTAGGAGACTTACTAGAGATGCTGTGGCGAGAAAAGAGATCCCAATGAAAAAATATGTTGAGGTTAAAACTGAAAGCTCAAAAGACTACACAGCACATACTTCCGTGAAAAGAGGAAGTCTGCAACCCTCTCCAGGGGAGGATGGGAATGCTGAAACAGAGATAACTGCTATAGCAGTCACTCGAGAAGTCATCACTGATGCTGATAAAATGAGTCAAACTGTCACAGAAGAAGTCAGTGAGACTCACTCAGGGGTAAGAAGAAGTAGAAGACTAACCAAAGGTTTTGTGTTGGGAAAAGAAATGGAAATGGAAAAAGAGAAGCTGTCAACTGCTGTGGAGAAAAGGCAGACAATGACAAATGATACTGCACCTTGCTCGTCAGGAAAAGCATCTGAAGTTAATGATGAGATTAAGACAAGAACACATAACAATGGTGGTAAAAGCTACACTGATGAAAGAAAGATTCAGCAAAAAATTATACAGAGTGAAAAGAAAGAGTCTGAAGATGCAGAGCGAGAGGGTGACGCCAAAGACATTGATGCTGAATGTCCCCTGAAGGATGCAGGAGGACAAACCATTTGTTTAAAGCTACAAGAGGTAGAGGCGGACACAAATTCTGAAGTCACAGTAGAGGATGTAGAAAAAGAAGCAGGCCTATATCCTTTACTGGTGCAAAAAATGACCATAGGTCAAGAAAAGCTTGAGTCAGTAGGGGAAATCTTGCAAACCAATGCTAAAGCCAGTCCTCCAATGGAAATCCAAAAGGTTGACAGGCCCAAGATCACATGCTATCTGAATGAAATAGGAACAATTAGGGAAAGACCTAAAGATCTAACAATAAGGGTAGAGTCCAACATGAAAACTCACAACATGAGAACAAGGAATCGGAGAGCAGACAGGCGCTCTAGTGAAAGTGTCAAGAAAACAGAGGAGAGGTCAAACACTTCTGAAATTGATCAGGTGGCCACAGCAAATGATCAAGAGATGGATGTCAAAACTAATACAGAAAAACAGTGCTTAAGAACTTCAAGAGACCAAACACAAGAGGGAGAAACTGAGAATACAGGGGATGAAGAGATGTCAGAATCTGTTAAAAACGCTGATGTGTTGGTGGAGAGAACAGAGCTGAAGAGGAAACTTCCTGAACAACAGAGCAAACAAAAGACTTATGAGATGTGTGAAGAAGATGACCAAACTAAAACTCCTCATCCCTCTGAAATGCCCAACACATCAACAGACACCAACAAACAACAAACAGAGATCATAAATAAGCAAAACACAAAGGAAAAGCTGAAGGAAGAGACCGTAAAACAAGACAAAGAGAAAGGGTTTGAGATGAACACGTGCACAGTCAGAACAAGAAGTGGCAAAGCAACTAGAATATCAAAACAAGTGGAACTTAAAAAGACAAAGATCACAGAGGAATGGACAAGCATAGACAGAACTGAGAGTAAAGAAGTGGACACTCCGATTCAAACCAGGAGCAGAGGGCCAGCCAGAATCTCTGAAGAAGATCGAGAAATTCAAAGAGCAGAGAAAGTGATGGAGAGGAGAGTTGAATCGATGGATGTCAAACCTACCACAGAGAGACAGAGCAGTACAAGACCTACAGGAGGCAAACTGCAACTGGCAGTGATGGAAGAGGAACAGACGACTGTAAAAGACAGCATGGTAATGATAGCAAAGGTAGAAACCAGGGCACAGAGCAGCAGAGAGAGATTGAGGTCCAAGAAAGGAGACAGCACAAATAAATATTCTCAAGAGGAGAAGACAAAGCTGCATGCTAAAGAGGATGACACGCACACACAGAAAACCAATGAAGATGACAGGAAAAATCAAACAAGAAGTGAGGCCACAGAGAGATGTAAAAATCAGAACGCCTCTCCTCAGAGGAGACTTGGGGAGAGATGGAGTGCGAGAATCAAAAAAAGAGAGAAAAGGAGGTGTAGAAAGTACTAAATATTGTAAATACAAACATACAACAACTATAGCTGTAAAAATGTATATTTTTATTTACAAAGGTGAATATATTAAAATTTAAAAACAAGCCTGTGTTGGCTGTATATTCTTTCCCCCCAATAAACATGATTGTTGCTTTAAAAATACACATAGCACACTTCATTCACTTCAATTCTAGAGTCACACGTGGGCATTTCACATTCAGTGTCACAGAGGTAGAGTTCACCATTAATTAGATTGGAAAAAAACAAAAAACAAAACAGTGGTGCATAGAGGAGACATGTAAACTGTCACAACTTGCTAAGACCGAACTTCACCCCCCTTCCCCCCTTCACACAAACACACACACATACATACACACACACACACACACACACACACACACACACACACACGTCCATTCTTTTTAAGACATGTTCATAGCAGACATTACACTATTCAGAATGCTTTTCCTTAGGCTGTGAAAAATGGGGGAGATAGCAGGTAGAATTCTCAATCTGCCTTCTTATTGTCCATCATGTTGCCATTCTGCATGATTCCATTGTGATTGCTGTCCTTCCCGTTGGCCATGTTTGATGATGCTTCGTGCTCCATCTGCTCAGGCTGCAGATACTCAGTAACTAATTCCTGATAGGTAGTCTCTTTAGTCAGCAGACTCAGGAACTCTTCTATTAAAGAGGGAAAAACAAACAATGGAATACATTTTTTTTTTATTCAACACTTCATCGGGAGTGCTACTTTATGACCGGACATCTTGTTCTGCGTCACACTTTAACATGAAACTTCAGTCCTGATTGAGTAAACAATGAAGGGCACAGACATCCTCATCATCAAGCATGCAAAAATAGTAGCAAAAAACAGTCAAATTTGATATTATTATCAAATCACTATCACTTTTAAGCCCTTATATTAGTCATTATTAGGAAAGATAGGAAGCATGCCAGTAGAAATATCTATTTATTTGGATACAAGGCTTTGAACCGGGTTCATGGAACGAAAATGAAAACCGGAAACTTTTGCCATTTTGCTAGGAACAAAAAAATCGAAACCAGAAACTTTATCATTTTTTATGTTCTGGAACAGAAACGTTTATTTAAAATAATGGTAACAGGTTAATACCGTTTCTTTTTTCGTTCCTGAAAAGATTTATGTCTGCAATGAAATGGTGAGGTTTACCTCCTGTCATTCACTGAATGTGCTGTATGGAAAAGGCAGACAGACTGAAGCTTACCAATTCCACCAGCAGGCATTTTTTGTTTGACTGGGAATTAATTTAGTTCACATATCAGCTATAAGGGAATAGTGATGCAGCTTTGTCCTAGTGTTTTCTGTAGGATAGAGACTAAAACACAATATGGTGACGACTAATGGCCAATTTGAAAGCTATTTTTATGTCCCACAGCTGACATGGAACTTTATTAACCAGTTCTACAACAATATTTTTTTGTTCTAACCTGTTTGGGAACATCAAATTTCGGATTAAACCCAAAACTGGAAACGTTAAAATACTGCTTCTGTTCAGAACGGATCAATTGGCAAAAAATTCTGGTTCAAAGCCCTGTTTGGATAGGGTGGGTTTTCTAGAATCTGGCAATAAGAATCATGATGGTGGAATACAATTTGGCTTTGTAATTAGCAGGAATGTTTTGCTATGTATTGACAGAATATTTTATTCAGATTTCATTGCAAAGAGACAAACAGGGATGCATCATAATCGTCTCTGTTGCTGCAAGGGTAATGAAACATTTCTGCATGTGCCTTGGCTATATGAGAACACCAAAATCTGAGAACAACCACTGATATGGAAAGGAAATAAATTATTTTGTGGTGGGGTTGGAGACAATGCAGAAATTTGTGATTTCAAGACCAGATGACTCAGGCTTTGCTTATGGTGGAGAGGAATGCTACTCAACATTGAAATAGGTTCTCCTGTTTATTTCGATATGTGGTATGCCATATTTGAGTTCGGAGATTGTGAGATATTTCACTGAGATGAATGGGTGTAAGATGGACGCAGACCTGTATTACCAGTAATGTTACTATTTGTGTAAATTCAAAGCTATCTTTTAACAAACCGTTCATCACAGCCACTAGTGAGTAACACTGTTGGAAAGCTCTTGTCATGCAGTTTCACGTGATATATGCATGGTAGCTATGTAAGGAAAACTCTGAGTAATCTGACATAGAAGTATGGGTGTGAATGTGTGGCGAATTCAAAGCCGTTGCTCTTGGGTTTAGTCTTGCGCCCCACCTGTCGTGTCCACGCCCCACTGGTGGGACCCGCCCCAGTTTGAGAAACGCTGATATAGTGGAAGACACACAAGGGCCTTACAGGTAGAATAAAGTTATTTGTGCCCTTAGTGGTTTATATTATTATTTAAGTGACATATGGGTCAACTTTTTTTGTGCAATGGGTAGTGACAACCTTAAAAGAACCATCATCAGGTTTAGAGCTATAGTTTGCCTGCTCGACTGCTGCACTGATGCTCACCTTTGTTAGCCTGCCCCCTCCTGGTCAACTCAGAGTAGATCTTGGAAGTGTGGTACTGAGGGACACCCACCAGTGCCCCCATTAGACCTGCCAGCTCCTTTTCAGTCAGGACACCGTCACAGTCACTGTCATACAGCTGTTACATACAAAGAAAAAACATTATAAGAGGTATTACAAATTTATATAAAATTTTCAGGGGAATATACACACTGCAATATCCATATTTCAGCAAACTCAACTCTTACCTACTTATCTACTGGTCATTTTTCACTCAAAAACAAATGCACATGCACATACACACACTCACACACACACTCACACTCACACATTCTCACCTTGAAGGCAGTAGTCAGGAGATCTTCAAGACTAGTGAGGCCAGAGACGGCTGAGACACTCAGACAGATCTGTCGGAGATCCACTGAGTCATCCTGAGGAACATAACACAGACGGATGGAGGCATCCTCTCACTAAGAGCACTCAAATCAAAAAGAGCAACTGCACTTGTGGAAGACAGCCATTTCAAAAGAAAAATACCATCACCCATGTAGCTAACTCACAAACCCACATTATATTTAAAGGTAACTGTTAACTGAAGACTTACAATTTGTATCTTGTACACAAACTCTTAAGACATAAAGTGGGTACCTTAATGTCTACAAATCCTGAGTATACATTACTGCACAAAGATGAATGGATTTGTATAAACTGAATGTGACTTTAATCAATGATGAAAAATATGGCCAAGGGGAATGCCTAGGCTCTAGGCCTACATGTTTGACAAAACACGAAATCTGTCCACCTACCATATTTGATTATCACAAAATATGTGTACTTATCACCCGCAGTGTCATTTATTTCGAACAGCAAAATAAAGAAGCCTTTTCTCAGAAGAGCAGAAACACGAGTTGGAGGCAGTGGGGCTTATGACTAACGTGACTAATCCCTGTGCACATCCCAGCTGCACTCTGTCTTCAGCAAATAGTTCTCTCCAAAAAAAAGTAGGCAACACAGAACCTTAGACACACTGGCACCCATAAAGGGGAACTGCTGACCCTAATGACCGCAATAATGGGAAGTACACTGTATTAATGCAAAATTTTTGTATGCTTTGCCTCACCCCTGAGATAAGCTTGTCAGTCTTTTCTCTCTCTCTCTCTCTCTCTCTCTCACTCTCTCTCTCTCTCCTCTAGAAATAATAAACATACATGCACACAGCACATTGAGCAGATGTTGCTCTTGTGTGCATGCGCACACACACACACACACACACACACACACACACACACACACGCACGCACACACCTTACCTTTGAGAAGAGAGAGCAGATTTTTGCAGCCATCTCTCTGTTGGAGAGCTCCAGCCACTGCTGCAGCTGGTCAACAGAGACAATCTTTTCCTGACCTGACTGACAGCTGTCAATCATTCTGTTCAACACAGCATGCACTTGAGATGTAGTCAGGCTTAGATGGGGAGAGAAAGAGAGAAGAGGGGGAAAAGGGAGAGCAAAAAGTTTCATCAGTTTAGTGGAAAAAATAAGCAAATACACACAAGCCAAAGTTATTAGTTGTGGTTAGTGGCACCATTGGTGTGACATAGCTTGAGAGTACAATATCACATTTTGTAGGTTTGATATACAGTATCATCATGTATGAGGCATGGTCAATAACCATGTTCAAAACTACTGGCTAACAAAACCAAATTGACTCAATTTGTTTGCATTATGAATTTGTGATAAGACCAAATGGACCAGTCTCTCAAACAGATACATACATACACACACACACACACACACACACACACACACACACACACACACACACACACACACACACTATATAAACTCATTAGCCCAGATAATATTAGAAAGAAACACACACACAGACACACACACACACATCCATTCCATCTTACTCAGCATGATTCAGAATCTTCAGGGTCTCCCTGGCAGGCGACTCCAGAGGGAGTGACAGCCCACCCACACGCTTTACTGGGAAACGCCCCTCCATCACATAATCAGTGGCAGGAACCCCCAGAGCTCTACAAACATAACACACACACACACACAAACAAACAATTAGGTACAGTAGCGTAATTGTATACATAGGTTAAGTACTAACACAGGTTATCTACTAACCCTAACTGCTGAGTCAAATTAAACAGATCTAGGGTGGTCACAAGAGAGTCAGAAAGTAAACAAATCATCAGAATTACTTTAGACTATAAAAATGTATTTCATTATTATTATTATTGTTATTATTATTATTATTATGTCCTTCGCAAAATGATTGTACTGACTAAAGAATCATACGGAACATAGATGAGAAGTAACTTACTTGGCCATGAGTTTCTGAACATTGTCAGCATACAGGTTAGGATCCTCCCTTTCCTCCTGTGATGGATTGTAGACAGGCAGGAACTGTAGCCAAAAGGAGAGAAGATACAAATCAGTCGTGAGGTTTTGATGGTAGGAAAAACTAATCGGATTTACTGAAAAATTTAGATGGAAAAATATATTTTTTTAAATTTCAAAAGTCATACGCCTGTCTAATTTCATATTAAAATTTGCCAACATACCTAAAAAGGCAATAGAAAAGTACCCTCACAATATGCTCCTACATAATCTATGCCTTCTCCTATATAACTGCAGATGACATTTTAAATTCATTTATTTACATATGAGCATAGG